>CALNHX010005630.1:0-103309 GCA_940337035.1 Agriotes lineatus | reverse complement strand
TCGATATCTTATCAGGTTTAAGAGATATTGAGGAATTCGTGAAAACAGCGTCTATGCCTTTGCAACCCCTTAGGGGTTAGAATTTTTTTACCAACGTTTATTCTATCCTGAAATAAACCCACGGCGAAAAAACTTGATAATTTAAACCCCCTACCCCTTTCCATTTTACCTTTTCAGGGGTAAAATTAAAAAAGGATTTGAAAACACATAAATATGATAAAAAGAATGCTCTAACTCAAACACAGGAGATACAATGAGTTCTATAATTCACCCCAAATGCAGATGTGCACCTTTAGAGGTTGATTAGGGCAAAATCCTGAAATACGTTTTTAGACATATAGGAAGCCTTTGCAAGTAAATACCAAGTCGATATCTTATCGGATTTAAGAGATATTGAGGAATTCGTGAAAACAAAAATTTTCCCTTTTCACCCCCTTAGGGGGTAGAATTTCCAAAATTCTTTTTACCAAAGTGCATTTTATCCTGAAATAAGCCCATAGCGAAAAAAATTGATAAATTAAACCCCCTACCCCTTTCCATTTTACCCATTTCACCATTTTACCCATTTCACCATTTTAGGGGTAAAATTAAAAAAACCCTTAAACCACTTTTTAAAGGATTTTAAAAACACATCTATATGCTAAAAAGAATGTCTAACTCAACAAACACAGGAGATACAATGAGTTCTATAATTCACCCCAAATGCAGATGTGCACCTTTAGAGGTTGATTAGGGCAAAATCCTGAAATACGTTTTTAGACATATAGGAAGCCTTTGCAAGTAAATACCAAGTCGATATCTTATCGGATTTAAGAGATATTGAGGAATTCGTGAAAACAAAAATTTTCCCTTTTCACCCCCTTAGGGGGTAGAATTTCCAAAATTCTTTTTACCAAAGTGCATTTTATCCTGAAATAAGCCCATAGCGAAAAAAAATTGATAAATTAAACCCCCTACCCCTTTCCATTTTACCCATTTCACCATTTTACCCATTTCACCATTTTAGGGGTAAAATTAAAAAACCCTTAAACCACTTTTTAAAGGATTTTAAAAACACATCTATATGCTAAAAAGAATGTCTAACTCAACAAACACAGGAGATACAATGAGTTCTATAATTCACCCCAAATGCAGATGTGCACCTTTAGAGGTTGATTAGGGCAAAATCCTGAAATACGTTTTTAGACATATAGGAAGCCTTTGCAAGTAAATACCAAGTCGATATCTTATCGGATTTAAGAGATATTGAGGAATTCGTGAAAACAAAAATTTTCCCTTTTCACCCCCTTAGGGGGTAGAATTTCCAAAATTCTTTTTACCAAAGTGCATTTTATCCTGAAATAAGCCCATAGCGAAAAAAAATTGATAAATTAAACCCCCTACCCCTTTCCATTTTACCCATTTCACCATTTTACCCATTTCACCATTTTAGGGGTAAAATTAAAAAACCCTTAAACCACTTTTTAAAGGATTTTAAAAACACATCTATATGCTAAAAAGAATGTCTAACTCAACAAACACAGGAGATACAATGAGTTCTATAATTCACCCCAAATGCAGGTGTGCACTTTTAAGAGTTGGTTAGGGCAAAATCCTGAAATGCGTTTTTAGACATTTGTATTGGATACCTATACAAGCAAACACCAAGTCGATATCTTAAAATTTATCCACATGCCAAAAAAGAATGATTTCACTCAACAAACACGGGAGATACAACGGCTTTTATAATTCACACCGAATGCAGATTCGCACCTTTAAGGGTTGATTAGAAAAAAATCCTGGAATGTGTTTTTAGACATTTGTATTGCATACCTATTCAAAAAAACACCAAGTCGATATCTTATTGGGTCTAAGAGACATTAAGAAATTCGTGAAAACAACTTACCCTTTTTCACCCCCTTAGGAATGGAATTTCAAAAAATTTTTTTTAACCCAATTTATTCTGAAATGCACCCAAAGCGAAAAATTACAAAAATGTTAACCCCCTACCCTTTTCCAATTTTTTAAAAAATCCTTAAACCCTTTCTAAATATTGTAAAAATACAACTATATACCAAAAAATAATGTTATAACTCAACAAACATGAGACATATAAAAGGTTCTTTAATTCACCCCGAATTCAGATTTACACCTTTAGGGGTTAGTTAGAGAAAAATCCTGAAATAAGTTTCTAGGCATTTGCATTGACAATCTTTGCAAGTATACGCCAACTCAATATCTCATCAGGCCCCAGAGATATTGAGGAATTTGTAAAAACACATTTTACTCCTTTTCACCCCCTTAAGCGTCAAATTGCAAAAAATCCCTTCTTTGGGAAGGGTGAGGCATATAAAATTTTCCCATGCAACGATAAGCAACCTACCTTTAGAAGGCTCACATAAATGTGGGACCGGCACCCCGACACTGTGTAAACGGTATAAGGGGTTCAGATTATGTATGTATGTATTTAATCGGTCTTGTTCTGTGCTCCCAACAGCATGGGAACAAGTTAATTGAATTTACTTCTGGTGCTTTACAAGCAAGTTACATAAGGTAAGAGAAATTTGATACGTTTCACACCAATTTATAATTTTAGCATATTCCAGGTTGTTGTATGAGACTAGGTTTATTCTTGAAGAATTCAGTATCCTTCAAGAAGAAACCTTACACTAGTACAGAGGTTTAACCAGCCACTTTAATGCTGCCAAGAACCGCTGCCACGCCTATAGAGCTGAATATCTTTTCAGTTTGAAGCATCTCCATCAAAAGAATGACAAAGCTGGAGGTTGCAGTAAGGTATTCTTACAGCCATCTGTTTTAAGTCCGTCACTGTAGATAATTCCAGCTAAGCTGCTCGGAATGAATCATCGCACTCAGCATCAAAGGAGAAGAATTAATAAAGGAAGTAAAAAGTTGAATTGGAAAAATACCTGTTAGAACAGATAATAATTCAAAAAATCTGGTGTGATACACTCACACAACTTCCTTTTACAGTGTTCTTATAATTAGTCAAAAATTTCATTTTTAATTTTTAAACATTTGTCAAAAATTTTCAAAAATTACAAATACTACAAAAACGGTACAAAATAGAGCGTTAGTTGAAGCGACAAATTTTCTCTAGAATTTTAAGATGAATTCAAAAATGTAATAATATACCGGGTGTTTTATTTAAAATAGGAGTTAATAAAAAAAAATAGAAAAAAAAACAAAAGAAGCCCACTTTAGAAGTATTCAACTGGAAAATCACCTATTTCACATCAATACACATTAAAAATGTAGTAAAAATGTAAAGTTTAAAAAAAATCGTTAGAGCCGTTTTTGAAAAAATCGAAAAAAACTGAAAAATCACAAGAGTAAACACCTACTTCCGGTTATGCGATTTTCTTCAAAAGCTTGCTGTCTCATCTACATAGTACACAAAACTTATATATGAAGTTTCAATGCCATACTTCTTTTCGTTTTTGAGATATTCTGTTCACAGACAGACAGACAGACAGACAGACACACAGACCAATGAAAAAAAATATGTTTTTTGGGATCAGGGGACTCTAAAACGTGAAGATCTGTTGAAAACTCAATTTCGAATTTTTGGGGTGAATCCAATACTTCCTTTATAGTAAAAGGAAGTAAAAGTATGTACCTACCAGTTAGAATTATAACTGCTTTTCTATAATTAACGAACTCATGGTAAAAAACATTATTTTCCTGAAAACCATTACAATATAATTGAGTGTGGAATTAATTTAATCTTAATTCTTACAGAAGGGACCTTAAATATGTAAATTCCAGAGCTTGGGAAGAACACCCAACTTATTTCGTTGCTGGACGCTAGTAAGACGAAATTGTTTTTCCAAAAAAACAGGAAATGGCTTTTTCTTTTATTTTTGGAAATTTCGCAAATAGCCCACCGTTTGGCAAAATTATTATGCAACGGTTATGCAACCGGCATATCTTCAAAATATCATAAGTTGGATAACCACTTGGGTTCTGTTCCAGTTTATAATTAACGAATTTTAGCAGCAACTGACAGTGGAATGCTACACATAAGTATTAAAAATTGATAAATAATTTTTTTAAATAATATCTGGTTGTATACTACGTAACAAATTACTTCGGGGATTACACCGTGGTTGCATACTAGTAGTTACCAAGATACCAGTATCTATTTTGGTAATTGATATGGATTATGGACGGTTTTATTCAGTAGTGAATAAAGTAACATTTTGTCCAACCTCTTCAATAAAATGACATTTTACCATAGAAATGTTAATAGATAAAACACAACTTTACAAGTAGGTATTGAAAAAAATGTATTTTTCTTTTAGGCTAGCTACTGTAATAAAAGCAAAAACTAAACAACATCAATTGCCATTTTACTCTTTTATTCGTAAATAAATACAGGATCATAATTATGCTAATAATACTTTTAAAAGGAGCACAACGTACTATTGCACATAAATTTTGATGGCATTACTTTGTTTATTCAATTTTTTTCTTTTCTTCTAAATTGAAATAAAAATGTTATAATGTATTCATGATAACAGTCATTACCGGAATGTTGGCGCAAAATAAAACTCTTCTAAGATTTGTAGCATAAATAATTCAGCGAACAAAAACAGGAGGTATGTAGCCAAATTATATCTCTAAAAAACTTCAAAGAGTAAACATAACCTAATATTTGTCTTTTGCAATTACTCGTGACGAAACTGACATGGCTAACAGCCCCTTCGTTCATGTTTGATGCGGTTTAGCTTCGTATCAAAATTTTTCCATTACACTACAAATCAGTCTCACAGCATAAAAATCACACCAAATACAACAAAGAGCCTCAATCTCGTCACTGCGGCTTCAACTGCAATGTACATCTTACTGTTTATTGAAACCAATACGATGAGAATGCAATACTTACAAACCCAGCAATAATTTACAACAATTACACATTATAATCACAGTCAAAATTCATATACCTACGCTACTCAAAAGACACCTCAAAAGAATGTACAGTAGAAATAAAAAGTAATCATGAAGGGGTTGATGGTGCCCTAGTTCTACTGTTGGCGCGTCGTGGAATGGATGAGGGTGAGCTGTTAGAACCATATCGTTGCGGCGACGGAGGCTCGCCGGGCTTTCTCCAAAGTTTAGGGAGTGGCTTTCGTGAGTTGCTGTTGCACAGCGGCGATGGCGATTCTACTACAGATGGAGGGCGAGATCTCCGAATAGTTTCACTCGCACTGCAACAAGAGTTAATATGGTGTAAAAAGCTCATGGTCCTGGACATTTGGACAAAAAAACACTAGCTCTGCAGTGTTGTTCCGCCCATTGTGTGTAATAACAATCCGTCTGCCACATTTACTGCATATGGGGCTTACCCGGAATTGCTAATCACGCAGCATGCAAGAAAAACGAACTATTACAAGTACTGGCTTATCTCGCTAAGTACATTCTATAAATACCTTTTTACAAAACTTACATTATAAGGCACTACAGACTAACAATTTTACAATTGAACTGATGCTAAGGAATAGGTAGCTAAGAATATATTTTATCAGACATAATTGGGAGGATACAGATATGCCATTCAAGATAGGTACTTTTACGTTAGCAGTTGCTATAGAAGTTTGTAAGACATCAAATGTAAAATCTACTATCTATCACATTAAAACTGGCCTTTTAATATAAAATTATGCAATATAATCATTCATACATTTTATTAAAATATAAAAAATGCCATTATTAATTAGCACCAAAGCAATTTACTGTTAATTTAATACTCAGTCTCAATTTATTAAGTATAACTGGCATCCACTCCTTTATATTTATATTTTAGCTACATCTCTATAAATTAACTGACTTAAAAAAATTCATCCATTGGGGTGAAACAAGTGGTGCAGGAATAAAGGAGGTTAATTAGGCACAACAGGTTAACTGCACACAACACACACACGCCAAGCAACACATCAGCTAACACTACCTTCCCGATCCTGAAGCTGTCCCAGTAGATGTACGCAATTATCAACAGCAGCATAAAGAAACAGGTTTGTGTTAGTATATCTAGTAACAAATACTATTTTAGGTTTAATAGCAGTTCAAAATAGTAGCAGATTTGTAATTTGCATCTCCATGCTTTCTTTTTCCCTCGTTTCATGTCCCTATTTGAGCACCTAATGTGTCTACGATAATATTGTACAAATTACAGAAATGCATAATCCAACCTCCGCTTGGTTTAAGCTAAATAGCTCAAAAATGTTAATTATATCTGTCATAAGTCGATTTTTAATCTAGCTAGAACAAAACTATTTGAATATTATTCAAACACATTTTCACGAGGAATTCAAATTTGAGTTTACATCTTCAGTTGTTTTTATAGTTTTCAAGATATATAAATATTAAAGTTGTTTATAGAGGGTCCAGCAATGATAAGGGGATGGAAGAGTTACAGAAAACTTGCTTTTATAGAAGTTGTAGGTACTAAGATGGTCCACATTAATAAAATATTTGAATTCTACGGGTAGCTCAAAAAAGTGTGGCAAACCAAACTTAATATTTTAAATAGAACGACCTATTAAGAATGCTGTAAAAATGGTGGATTAACCCTCCATCTGTCGCATAAGTATCAAAATGATATAGGCGTGCCTTTTTTTAGTGCCGCTTTTCAGCGTGACAGTGAAGCAGTTTCAACTTCACAGTACCTTCTTTATTCTCCACTCACTGCACACCAGTGACAATGATGAAGGGGGGGGAGGGGGGGGGTGAGAGATAATTTTAAAGCTATGAAAGTTACATAAATATTGTAGGCACGAAGGTAGTGAGTGCACATTACTACAATAGCTTTGATTATAGAGGGTGGCTCCAAAAAGTGTGGTGAATCAAACTTACCTTTTTTTTAATGGAATGTCCTATATTTAGGCCGTTTCAACAGTTTGCATTGAAATACTAATCATTCTGATATAAAGGTGTATGGGTCTAACATCAACTCTTTTGGAAATATTAACGATTTTATGCAAAATATACTGAAGTGCAGGCTTAACAGACAGCAATTGCATGAAAGAAAACGTTACCAAAACATTATGTTTCTTGTGATTTCCCTTTCAAGTGTAAAATAGTGGCTGTGGGTATTAATGCTATACAGGGTGTTCAAAATTTGCAAATTTAATACTTTCGAAATTTTTTCAAAAGGAATGCCCTGTGTTTTTGTTTTTTTGAAAAGCCCTTTTAATGAGCTTTCTTTTGATATGTTGCTTCATACTTCTAAATTCTACTGCTTTTCATATATGCATGTTTGAACATAAAAAAGCCCTTTAAGATGCTTTATTTCATGGAATAACAAACAAACACGGTTAAAATAATAATTTAAACAATTAAGCTATCTAAACCAAACATAAAACCAGGTTTAAAAAATATAAATCCAGTCGTTGTTGATACAAGAAATAATAAATACCAAAAAATAAGAAATGCACACACCCAAGCAAAAAAACAGTTTATTCCATATTTTTCAAAATAGCCATTGGGGACATTCAGACGACACAACAGTTGTACAACTGTTGAGTGAAATTTCCCTGAATGCGACCGCTCACTTAACCGCTCAGTCATAGCGGTCGCCATTTTATGTAGCGCATTTCAAAACCGCTCACTGATTAGAAACCGCTTAGTAAAATGGATGTGTTTACCGCGCAAAACAAATTTAAATAAATATTATTAGATAATTATTATTAGATAGTATCTACATAATTATCTACTTTCCTGCTACACTAATTACTCGTTAATTTATCTTAATAGTCTCATCAAATAATGTTTACTCCTTCATTTGAACAAAATATAAAGATATTACACTTTAATTTGTTATTGATAGTATCATCGCTCATAATAGATTGGTTTATTTGGAAATTCGAATAAAAATGTAAATACATTATTTATTTCACATATTACAGTTGATTTGTAACTATTAACACAAAGACACAACATTCAGCTGTATTTATAGGTTAAAATAAACAACTGAGCGTTTAATCAGCACTCACTCAACGATTGTGTCGTCTGAATGCGCCCATTGATCATATCGAAAATTGCTTCTCCTGTCGTAGTGGTTTTCAGAGGTTTTGCAAACAATACATCTTCTTGACTGGAATTTTTAAAAATATATCTAATATAGACAAGCAATACCGCAGCGTTTGCTACATCAGTCGACTTGCCAAATTGGATCGTCAAATAAGTCAATTTTATTCTTTTCAAAAGTTCACTTTCCACATCATTTACCAAATCATTAATTCTCCGCAACACTATGTTGTTTGACAAGGGAACCAGGTCAATTTTCTTTGCCGTCTTTTCTCCAAGCATACACTTCATGATGTCTTTCGCACAGGGGCCAATCAAATTTTTTGCCACTGTATGTGCTTGTCCAGGTCTTGCAATTCTGTAACTACTCGAAATTATGCCTCTAGAGCATTTTTACTATCTGCGTTTGAAGCTGATGGGAAAGAAATTACATTACACTTTTTATTACCTGCTTATTTTCTTTTAAAATACCCAAGAGGTTTATCCTTGTACGTCGGATGTTTTGTTTCAATGTATCTGCGAAGAACTGCTGTTGGCTAGGACTTCATTACAAACTACACAAAGCGGTTCAGATTCTGACTCATCCCCGGTAAAACCGAAACCCATTCGTAAATAGTCGCTGTCATATTTTCGTTTCTTCCCTTTGTTATCACTATGTTTGTCTATTGTTTCCATGCTTTCAGTCTGGCAAGCCGGTAGCTCACTACAACTTTTAGTATCGCCACCCTGTGTTGGTTTCAAATCAGGAACTAAAGTGCAGTGGAAGATTGCAAGAATACTGCCTTTAGCTAAAGTAACTTCTCCCAAAGAGGTTAAAGATTTGAGACCGATTAGTATTTTGCCAGTGTTGTCGAAAGTCTTGGAAAAGATTATGGATTATCAAATTAGAACTTTCTTAGATGATAATCAGCTTTTTCCATCACTACAATCGGGATTTAGATCAAACTACAGTTGCATGACAGCGCTGCTTAATGTGTTTGATGATATTATACGGGCAACGGATGAAGGAAAAGCGACGGCATTAGTACTGCTCGACTTTTCCAAGGCTTTCAATACCATCAACCACTCTCTGATGCTTGCGATTTTACATAGCTTCGGGTTTAATCATTCGGCCATTTCATTAATAGAGAGTTATCTGCGAGGTCGTCAGCAATGCGTTGTTTTAGAAAATAATACGTCCGATTTAAAAACTGTTGCGCGAGGTGTGCCTCAGGGATCAATATTGGGTCCATTACTGTATGTAATTTATTCATCAACTTTGTGTAACAGGCTATCCCACTGCTCTTATCATCAGTATGCTGACGACACGCAGATATACCTATCTTTTGATATAAAAGATCGTCTAAATGCATGAATATTAATTAATGAAGATCTGAGTAAGCTAATGGAGTTTGCAGCTTCACATTGCCTTCGAGTTAATCCAGCTAAATCTGTAGTTATGTACTTTGGATCTGGACCTTCAAGAGACATATTGCTGCAGGACTTCGTTGTTCGGATAAATAATGTACCGTTGCCTGTCTCTGAAACTGCCAGGAGTTTGGGGGTGATTTTTGATCAAAATCTTCGATTTCGAGAACATGTCAATTCTTGCATTAGAAAAGCCTATAGTAACCTGAACTTGTTATATAACCATAGACGAGTATTAAACAAGGAAATTAAAACTGTTCTTTGTGAGGCATTAGTTCTCTCTCATTTTAATTACTGTGATGTTCTCTATGGCCCTTGCATTGACAGTAACACAGCTCGGAAAATCCAAGTTGTCCAAAATTCTTGTTTGAGACTCATTGTTAAGCGTAGGCAACACATCTCACCAAAATTAAAAGAAACCAATTGGCTCAACATGGAAAAAAGACGCTTACTGCACGCTTCTGTTTTTTATCATAGGGTGATTCTAAAGGACTCTCCTCCATATCTTACTCAAAAAATACGTTTTCGTACAGATATTCATAATTTGAACTTAAGATTTAGGGGTCTGATTGTACTACCAGCTCATAAAACAAAGTTTTTTGAAAGGTCATTTACTCACAACATTTACAAAGTGTATAATTCTGTACCAAAGTGTTTTAAAACTGTCTCGGTATCTGTTTTTAGATCACGAATGAAAGAATGGCTTAGCTCTAAGTAGACTAAAAGTAATTTTTAAAAAACATATCAAATTTGCGAGTGTCAGTAGCTATAATTTTCTGCTTTCGTTTTGTTGTATTTGTAAACTCACAACAACTACATGTGTATATATCCATATAACTTAGTGTTTTAGTTTTTTTAGCGGAGGTGTGGTAGAGCAGTGGCTTTTTCTTTTTTTAGAAAGAGCCACCTGAATACCTTCGCTTTTCCAAATGTGTGTGTGTATATAGTGTTATTATATAATGTACAATATTATTTTGGAAATAAAACTTATATTATATTATTAAAGTAGAAGAAGAAGAAGAATTGATTGCTCGTACAGCTTTTTGTAGACTCAAAAAAATTACCTGTTTTTAACCGATCCATCGATTGATCCATAATAAAATTATGGAGTAGTAATAATTACTCACTAAAAAGTAAATTTCATTCGTCACTTTTTTGAGCCACCTTGTATAATCAAATATATTTTAATAATGTGCAGGTACTGCCTTCGTATCGACAAATTTTACTTTCATACTTTTAGAAACATCTTCCACTCCCCCATCATTGCCGCATCCTGTATACAAGCTTATTTTCATAAATAATTGAGTTATGTACAAAAAACCCTAATTAAGAACTTGGTTTTTTCTTAATCCTGTAAGGCAACTTAAAAAACAGAAAACATCCTAAATTATAGCATCCGGTATTCTAACAGCAATATAAAAACGTAAAAACTTGAGCTACTAACGTGTCAGTGACATAGTATTTCAGGAAACATGACGCAAATTAGCTTTGTTAATGTCACAATCCGTTGTACTACCATAATTAGCGCAGAAAAGTGGTTTTGAAACAAAAAGGCATCAGGAAGCGTTGTGAATAAATTAGTGTCGTGACATTTTTCACCTTTACATTACGTGACCTCTATATTTACTCATTCATTTGCAATGTTCGGAGATGAAAGTTGCAATTCTGCTAAGTCTGTAAATGGCCGACTACAACTTGTACACAAATTCTTATCTTAAGTTTATGATCAAAATATAAAGGTGTGCTTTAACTACAGTACAGTCGCGGCCTTTATTTCCACTAGCGGTAGTTAGTTACTAAATAAATCAAACGATTAACCTAGAAATCGTTTTATTATTAACTTGAAAGAAAATTGTGATAGTGTGTTAGCTTCTATATAAATAAAACAGCCTACACACAATGTAGTAACGAGCAAACCTTTACATTTTCAGGGAAAAATCACAATGCATTATACTGATGTTACATTATACAGTCAACAATAAAAGTAATGTCACTACTTAGCACTTATTTCAGAATATTACTTGATTAAAAACGTTGGAGTAATTAATAAACCAACAAGTCCTAAATAAGTATAACTTGGTGTTTTCCCAATTTATCTAAAAATCTAAGAAGCTCTTGAAATATAACTGCGTTATATAGCAATAAAACAAGCCAACTGAAAAAATCGTATGAGCGTCATTCCCTAATCCAAAGAGCGTCTGAAAGCTTTCATTTGAGCATTTCATATTTTAGAGTTAGATGTCATCAGTCTGTTTAGGATGATGTGATTGGATCAGAGTCGATAACAATGATCACCATGCATAATTATAATAATCATGATAAGATCTTCGTGGTTTTTATGATCTATTTGCTTGACATCTGACTTATTAAATATGCAGGATGTTGGCATCACTGCTATTGCTCATTCAGTAATTTTTGGTTTTACGTACTGGTACCACTTGCTCTTAACCGTCAAACTGTTCAGTTTAATTACAGTTTTTTTTTATGATGCAAATGCATGCAAAGAAAAAACTTATGATTGTTTTTAATTCATAAACTCTTTGTATTTAAATCACGACCTTGCTTTTCTTCTTTGAAATTTTCGTTGCTGAGTAACTGTACAGTCAAGAACATTGTTAAAATTTACTTTCTACTGCTTTCATGCAACCACTACTTTGTTATATGTTTGATCAACCTGAACCTAATAGACTTTCTTCATTGAGGACTTACACCTTGATTTGGCTTGTTCTTTGGCTACAGCTTGCATTAAAAATAACCACACAATTATGTTCTAACCGCAAATATGCTCTGTAACGGTCACTGTCAGTTTACAGAATCTTAGTGCAAAACAAGGATAGATCACTACAAAAGAATGTACAGAGTGATCAAAAACAAAATTGATCGTGGGAGCCCATGAATAATATGAATACT
Source organism: Agriotes lineatus (assembly GCA_940337035.1). NCBI lineage: Eukaryota > Metazoa > Arthropoda > Insecta > Coleoptera > Elateridae > Agriotes > Agriotes lineatus. The sequence goes on along the minus strand of CALNHX010005630.1, from coordinate 90,964 downwards.
GTCTACACTGTACTTTATAAATAGTTTAACTACAATTAACTGTATTATTATTTAATGTGGCTTTAACACAGTAATAAGTTACGCAATTGTGCAAAAATATGTAATTAAATTACATAGAAATTTACAGATAAAATTGATATGTAACATTAAAATAACACGTATGTATGTATGTATGTATGTATGTATAATTGATAACCTCGTTTTACCGCACGTAAATGAGTTAAAAAGACTTTGAAAATGAATTTGAAACTTTAAATAAATTGGCAATTATACGTCAGCAAAAAGCATGCTACACAGATTAGGCTGGTTTTGTTTTCAATGGCTCCCTGTACTTACTAACTCAAACAGAGGGGTAGTAAAAAATCCAGTGAAGGTTTTAATACAAGCAGTATACATAGGCGTAACTAACGGGGGAGGGGGGAGGGGCAGTCAACCCCAAAGTGAAATATATGGCCCCATCCAGAAAAATGGAATTTACTTAAATAAATATTAACAATTTGAAGTAAACAAATTGAATGTCAAATGTCAAATTGGTGGACATATTACAAATTAAAGTAGAGTACACTCCGTTCACTTGAGATATCAATTGTCAAGCATGACATATCAATGAGTATGTTTTTTTCGGAGCTTGTATCGGATGGAAACTGCGTCCAATCATGACAAGTTAGTCCTTGTTACAAGCTACAGCATTTTTGTCGTACTGTATTTTAACGTACTCTACAATCCATAAGCAAGTCTGTTATAAATGAATGAAGACGAATAATACATTAGAAGAAGACTAGCAACCAGTGAGACAAATGTCTCATTTAATAAAACAAAAAAGACCGTTTTTCAAATAGAACAGCGTCCCGGACGGACCAGCGTCCCGGACGGACGGAAATCACGTGATTTCTCGAAAACCGGAAGTGTCACGTGACTGAAATTCGGTTCCTGACCTGACATGACGATTCCAAACATATAACTTTAATAACTTTTTTCTCTATCTCTTCCGGTTTGGCTGCTGGCAGCGTCCCGGACAGACAAAACAGCGTCCCGGACAGACAAGTCTATTAGATAAAGGATAATGACCTTGATTAACCAACTTCACTTTACTTTATCGTACGCCAAACGCGTACATAACCTTATTTTCGTGTGTAGTTCTTATTTTGAAACTTGGATACAACCTATAATGCACTCAGAAACAGACATTGGTAAACTGCCAAGTTTACATCATTTGTTATAATGGTTAGTTAATGTAATCGTTTGGCAAGAATGAAAAAGGTCAACCATATCTACCTGAGCTTAGCTGCACATCAAACAGCTGGTCTGTCGAGCTAACTTGATTGCGTTTCTATTGTCAAAATGTGACGCAGCATCCACTTCGCTCAATTCGATCCGGCCAAGTTATAGGATTGGATTTACTTGACGCATCCGATTGAAATTTCAAACTACATGATTTACCTTGTAAAATTCAAGTGGATGGACACGAGCGAATTGAATTTTCATCCGGCAGAAGCCCCGAGATAAACGTACTCATAGTATGTTTGTAAATGGTAATTTGCAACTTATTGTTATGGCAGTATGAAATATTTAAAATAAAGAAAATAAACTCGCTAGCTTAAAATCCAGCAGCAATTTATTATATCTTCTGTTACAGTTATTGAAGCCCTTTACTTGGAAAAACCATCTCTAGGCAGTATTTTATAATCAGCAAAATTTCAGAATGATTACCTAACCTATTTCGAATATTTTTGACACTAGCAATTTTTTAGTGACATACAGTTGCACTAAGGTATCGGGTGATCAAATAAATTTCACCTCTAACATGCTGTGGCTTCATGATGTTTGTATAGAGCCACAGCACACTAGAGGTGAAATTTATTTGATCACTCAATGTCTATCTAGTGTACCTGTATAATACAGTATGGCTATTAATTTACAGTACTGAAACGGTAGGCCTACTTTTCCTTAAACCTCTAACAAGTGACACTGTTATTTGACATAACATTGACGTGTGGTTTTGGTTAGATGTACTAATATGCTTGCAAGTTCGTAAATAATGTTATCTACTGAAGAAAAGTCTTTTTAGTTGAGCACTATTTTCGCTCATACGGTTTAGGTAGACAAAATGGTTCAAGCATTAAATTCGTCCGCGAACAATTTTCAGACCATTTCAATAAACAGGCACCAAATAATGCTATTGTACTGAACATTATAACCAAATTTAGAAGAAGTGGAAGTATGCTACACCAAGGAAAAGGTAAAGCTGGACGAAAAAAGCAGTGGATACCAACGAAAATCACGAACGTGTATTCAATCAAATTATGGACTCACCACGTCGTAGTCAACCGATATCTACTGCAAAATTGAATATGAACAGGATGACTCTTCAAACATTTTATTCGTAAAGCTAATAGGTACTTAAGTGTTTATTTATTATTACATATTATTTTAAGTGAAAAAAGTTTGAAACTTTCAGTACTGTAAATTAATAGCCATACTGTACTTTACTATATCTATCTAGCGTGATTTTTTAAAAACTGAATTGCAGCAGGCCCTGGACAGCCTGAATCAGTTGACAGTACTGAAGTGTATTGTCAGTCTATGTCAAATTCGAGATTTGTAGGTTAAGTTTTGCGTCAGTGTCAAATGACAAACAAAATTTAACCTACTAACTTCGAATTTGATATATATCTAATACCTACTCCTATATCGCTAGCGCCTGTAAGTGGAGAGGTCACGGCGTAAGTGAGACAGACAACCATCTCTTTCTACGCACGTCTAGGTATGCAGAGTACCAGGTACCGTAATCCTACTTAGAATTTTGACGAGACTAAGGAGTTCCAACCCTAGCAAGGGACCTTTTACATTCTACACATCACAGTAACATGGGACCTACGGCTTTACATCACTTCCGAATGATGGCATTCTGTAGAGGTTTTCATCCGCATTTTTTATTATTTATAAACCTCACCAGGATCAGGGATCGAACTCTCGACCCTTAGATCAGTAGGCAGAATGTGTAACCACTGAGCTATGGAGCCCGGCAAGGGAGAGATAAACAAAATGAGTAGCAGGACAAAGATAGAATGTAATCATTTTTAAACTAAAATTAAGTCTATGAAACAAACAAACACTTCTATTAATATTTTTATCTGTCATTAAGAGTATAAAGTGAGGTTTAAATAATTAAAATAATTATGTCAATAGTAAACAATAGCAAATAAATTGCTGATAGGAGCAATTCGTGTATTCAAAGTGTGTAGTTTAAATTTTGATTTCCAACAAATTTTCTATCAGCAAGATGGCTACCCACTCACAATACGGTTGCAGTACAAAAATACCTGAACGATACCTTCCCTAACCGTGTAATTAGTACCAGAGGAACGATTCCATGGCCAGCAAGATCACACAATTTGTCAGTAAATGATTTCTTTTTCTAGGGGTACATAAAAAAGATAATTTACAAGCACGAAAGACTTAGTAATTTAAATGAGTTATGGCAAAAGAAAAAAGATGCGTTTGCAACGGTTACTCCTGAAATGTTAACCAACGTGCGGCAAAGTTTTTATAACCGAATGGGATATTGTTTAGCTATGGAAGGGGGACTATTTGAGCATCTATCATTTACACCACTTCACCACATCGCGTGATGTTAGTAAGCAGGTGTAAAATGTAAATGTAAATGGATACCTTCAACTTACACCGGTTTTGAAACAGGACTACCAACATAATTGTAAAGAGGGTTGGTTGTTCACGAACATGAACATTTAATAAATCGAGATAAAATGTAACCCGATAAGTAGATGTGATGTATTAATCTTGTAGGTTATGGCGGTTATATTTAAAATTTTATAATAACAAACAGCGTGTGACAGAGTGACAGATGCGATATCTCAAAGCAGTTAGTCACACTGCGACGAGCTTTTAGCTAACACCGACGTACACTTTAACGCCTGTGCAACACCCCTTGTGAAAACGCACGTTTTACACGGATTTTAATAACAACGGCTTAAATATCACCAGCGTTAAATTACTGTGTAAATGTAGTCTATTATGAATTATAATTTTGTTTGGTTACTTTGTGTTATTTACATTTTGCTTTAATGTAAAAGTTTTATTTGAAATCTTTTATTAACCTTATCTGTTTAGCATTTTCTTAACAAATAATAAATCTACTGAAATGTTAAGTGGTAGCCCAATTCTTTGTCGGTATCGATTGGTGGTACTTATGGCATGACATCTCTTCTTCACAATTGAATGGTATAAAAGGTGATGGAATAGCTTGGTTTTACACTGCCCACTTTGAATACACAAATTGCTCCTATCAGCAATTTATTTACTATTGTTTACTATTCACATTATTATTTTAATTATTTTATCTTCATCAATGTTGTTATAGACTCTTAACCAAATTAATTTTAGTATCGTTAAGAGCTTCATTACCGCACTCAGTGTGGTAATGAATACTACCGCACTCTTTTTATATAAAAAAATACATTGAACCAGAATTTATTGATGAAGATAATAGCTATTAACATATCTAGGAATGTTATGAGTATCATAACTGCCGCAGATGTTGTATTGAAATCCGAGCTCGCAGAGCGAGGATTTTAAAACATCTGAGGCTGTTATGATTCATAACACCTGTGATTTGTTCAATAGTTTATCGGTTGCTGTATGGTTATGGTTGCCATGTACGGTAATGGACTATTACCGTACAGATCAGTTATGATTTAGTTACCAGCCTACTTTTGTATATGTAAACATGGGATTAATATCCTGCAACCGATAAAATATTGAACAATACATGTTTGCTTATGGCACTTAACGAGACTCGTTTGATTGCCGCACAACTTGGCTCACCGCCTCGTTTTTGGCAATCAAACTCATGTCGTTAAGATGCTCATAAACAAACTTGTATCGTTAATATCTATAAACCTCACTTTATACTCCTAATGACAGATAAAATATTTGACAGAAGTGTTTGTTTGTTTCATTGACTTAATTTTAATTTAAAAATTTACCTAGCCATGATTACATTCTATCGTTGTCCTGCTACTCATTTTTTCCTATGTTCAAAACAGATTTCGAACAATCTGTAGACTGACAATGCACTGCAGTACTGCCAACTGATTCAGGCTATCCAGTGCCTGCTGCAATTCAGTTTTTAAAATATCACTCTATACAGGGTTATTTTAATTTTTATTTCGACATTGACAAGTGATACCTAAACTGAATGACCCAAATTTATTATAATATTCTAGCAAAAAATTCATCTGCTTTAGATATAGGTATTGACATTGGTTCGTAGGTTTGCAGTTACGCCAATGGCAGTATATAAAATTTAGGCAAATTTAGGTTAGCATAAAATCAACATGAATGCTGCCTTGCCAAAATTAGCTATCATGAGTGATACTTCCACACAATTTAGTTATTAGTATTCTTATTCAAATACACATGGCCATAACAGCAACTACCAACAGCTACACGAATACTGTAAATAATTATTGTTTCAACAGACTTGACGCCATGACAGAATTTTAAGCTACACAGGCAAATGTAATAACCTTGATTTGCAAAATTTAAATTTAAAAACCGTTGACACAAAATATGTTAACACCTTTTTAAATGATCAATATTTTTTCTTTACTAGCTTATTGAAGTATAACGAAAAACTGAATTATTTTATACATTGTCCAACAATAAGCATGAGGATTGCATAAACGGTAAAAGATAGAGATCCAGTTAAATAAGATGCATTATCCCAAGTGCTGCTATGATTGCAAGTTTCATTTAACTTTCGCAACACAATTTCCTATTTTTTTAATACAGTGGAACATCTCCTTAACAAAATTCTATGTGTGCTATTTTTTATTTATTTATTATGTGCACTTTAAATGAATTTTTCTTTTACAAAACTTCAGTTTAATGAATTTCTCTCATGGACTTAGCGACTTCGTTAAATAGAAGTTCCACTGTATTAGTTAGTAATAGCGTCAAATATACCTTAATAATATTGAAACAGCTTTTGACTATCATTCGTAAGTAAATTATTTTAATTTAAAGCTGTTTCAGTTGCATACGTTATAAAGTAATACAACAGTGTGTCCATGACTCGACTGCCCAATAGACTGATTTGCAACACATTTTTGAATCCAATTTCATATTTGGGAATTAAGTCCTGCTTTGCTTGAAAAGGTACATTTTCGTTTAAAATACGATAAAACATTATTGAGAAAAGTATTCCTACTAATATTTTTCTGTGATATGAATAGATAAGATACTTTATTGTAATTCCATTTAATAAACACAGTTTCATCCAAGTAAACCGATATTTTTGAAATTTTGCATGGGACCATACTTTTACATTATGAACAACTTTTCTTAACAGTATTTTGCCATATTCATTTAAAACAGAAAATGTAGTTTACTTAAATATAAAAAAGTTTTTCATCTACCGCCGAGGTGCCCTTAATTTGAAAATATCGAAAATATATAAACTTAGTTAAGTACCCAAACAGAGCTTAATTTTCAAATATTAAATTGGAATTCCGAATTTTTCTATAGATCTGTTAGTCAGTTGAAGGTTGGACACACTGTAGGTATATAACAATCAGTTCGCCCTATTTCTTTACAATCGCAACTGCAACAATCTTTGGTCTTTGGAGCCGAGGTACTGACTCATTTATCTATCTCTTACAGTTTATGAGATCCCCAAGGAAAAGCTGTATACCATACAAGCTAACTTCAAGCTGTGACATCACTTTTCCGTTTTAGTACACAAGAAACCATTAGCAATTAGAATATGCTCTACCTGACTAGAGAGCCCATACTGCTGTCTGTGGGCGACACCTGGAGCAACGACGGGCCGGCCGAAATGGGTCGCACCTAAAAACGAGTGCGGCAAAATCAGCACGAACAAACCAAATAAAACGCACATACCCTCTCTGTTTGTGTAGCGGCATTTACAGTAGACACCTCCGGAGCTACCGTGGAGGCGGGTGCAGACTTTGCTGTTTCGGTATCGGTCACCAGCTTGTTCATCCGCTCCTGGAGAGACTGCAGAGTTTGCTCCCTGTCCTCCAGCTGCCCTTGCAGAAACAAAACCTGCCGCCTGAGGTCGGCCATTTCGAGCCTGGAGTTGCTAGCATCATCCAGCGAAAGGTTGTCCGTCGATGTGCTTTCCGAGCTAAGCCCGTTGAAGAGCCCATTCTTCAGGCTTGGCTGATTTTCGAATGGGTTGAGAGTTTCCGACTGAAAATTGACAATCTGATTGTAGCCGGCCCAAAGGCCACTTGTACGGACAGAAGTAGCAAACATACCTTCTTCAAATAATCTTCATCTGCTTGCTGAACGAACACAAAACGAGAAACATGCAAAAACAAAAAAGAAAATAAAACAACACATTTTAAACATGCAATAAAAAGCAGGGGTACTAAAGTAGGAACGGCTGCTCACCTCGTTTAGAACTCTTTTCAGTTTAATTAACATTGTTTTCATCTGAACGATGTCTTGAACCATGGCACCGTGGCTTGCCCGGTCGATTTTTATGGAATCATCAGACTCGTATCCAGCTGGCGAACCCAAAGACGGACGAGGCGGCCTCATAGGGCTGCGAGTTATTGAGTGATTTGCTTTTGAATTTATGCGGCTGTCCAGGGAACATGGGGAATCTGGTACTGAACTACTCGGGGTACTAGCTCTTGATCGAAGAAGACGGGAAGTTCGAGCCATACTGAAATAGAAAATATTGTGATATTACCTGTTTTATAAAAATTGTGTTCTTTGTTATGGCATAATTAAGTACCTAGTACTTTATCAAGTACATGTACAACTTTGATCATACAAAATTTGTTATTTACATCAGTTTCTCAACCATTTCTTCCATTAATAACGACTAAAATATAATAATACAGATTTAAATTACCTAATTTTAATATAAAATTACAGTTAAGATTGACTATACTTTTTAAGACATTTAATATCAGATGCAGAACTTTTGTTGACCCAGACAAATTCATTTGTGAAGAAGATTGTTAAGGAGTTTTACGTTAGTGGAAATATCTTACAAACAAAGTATTCCGTTGAAGAATTACTAATCATCTTTGATTTGAATTTTTTTTAAATGCAAAGGGTTGCGTTTTTATTTTATTTAAGTGGCTTAAACAATTTACGCCACCGATTTGCATCAGTTAACCCAAGTTCGCCTAATTAATTGTGTTCTATTAGGCATTTGAATGCACGAAATCTCAATTTAATATCTGTTCTAGTTTTTGACAAATCCTAAAGAAAGCAAAACAATTATTTAAACAGTATGTTTGTATACACCCTGGTAGCAATTTCTAATTAGACCTTCTACATTACCAAAGCGATGTATTTCAACCAAGTGTAAAAGTAGCTCAGCAAGATAAAGGTTGCCTATGTCTTTAGACAATTTTTTTAATGTATATTTAATCTAGGGAAACCAATGACAAGAAGCATAGCCACTAAATTGAATTGTGTTAGTACATATGCTTCTAGATATTATTTTTGCAGAGGTTAGGTTCGAACGTAGTTTAAAAGACATCCCTGCAACACATCTTATTAACTATGACGAAACAAACCTCTCTGATGATCCTAAACAAAAAAATTTATTGTTAAGAAAGGTTATAAATACGCCGACAGGTTCTTAAACCCTAGCAAATCGGCAGCTTCAGTGGCCCTCTATCATTTATAAATCGGCGCATTCATATCAAACCTGGATCTATGGAGGAGCGAAAGGATCAAGATATAACCAAACCCTTACAAGATGGTGAGCTACTATCGAAAGTGGATTGACAGTTATACTGCCATATTTAGAAAACTTAATGAACCAAAGATACTTATAGGGGATAACCTGGCATCGCACTTATCTATAGGCTAGTGTAGTGTGCATTAAAAAATATCAAGCAGAAGACATCAGTTTTATATTTTTACCAGCGAATTCCACATGCAATGCAACCTCTAGATGTAAGTTTTTCAACTGTTTAAATCTACATGGTGGCAAATCTTAGAAAAATGGAAGAAGTGCGAGGGCAAAAGGGAAAGTGCAATACACCAATCGAGATTTAATGCTTGTTCCTTCACACTCATAAAGGAAAACAAATAAAAATAGCATATTTGCTCAACACATTAATATTTCCAGTGATGACGGGTATGAAAATTGAAATAGTATTGCAATGAAAATAGAAAATGGTGATGTTTTTTTTAATGACAGTAGTACAAAAGAAGTGTCATTATCTCACTTTTTCAAAACCGTCTAGAATTGAAAAGTACAAAAATAAAGCTAATGATAATCTTGCAACATTTTAAAATGGGTCAGATAGGGAGCTGTAAATATCAAAACAGCATCACAATTAATAACTAAGATACTCCGTAAGAAGTGGGTTAACACTGGAATGATCAAACCCAAATACGGGCGCCACCAACTTTATTCTTCTAACACCTTGTGAATCTAAGTTTGAAGATTCTCCGGTGATATGGTAATCGCAACTTACATTGAAGACAAATCTCTCAAAATTACATTTATCAGATATAGGCTCTTTGATAAGCTATAACCTGTTACAGAATTACTGAAACGAAAAAGGTATATATTGTAATTTCAAGAGTAATTTTAACACACACATAAACAAAGCGCAAGGTACGCAGAAAATACACATAAATCGTTAATATATCAATAAATGGTAAATCCGGTAGTAACAGTAGAATTTAAATATCGTCAGTTCATAAACTTACTCATGCTCATGCATTTTGAACTGCAACACAATATTTATTTAAATTAAAGCAAAGTTGTGGCTAATCTGTAGAATCCAACGTCTTACAAAAACGAAGTCCAGAAGCGGACCAAAATCGCAGCTAGAAACTGCAATTTAGAATTCCATACTCAAATCTCGTAAATTTATAAAACCCAAATAAAGATCCATCCTTCAGGTGTAGATCGACGTAGCAACCTACCCCCAGTCTCAAATAGCGTAATAAGGAGGTACTGAATTACCGAAAACTATAATAAAAAACAGCTACCTCTAGTAAATTCACCAAATGGCGCTTTTCCTAGATTCCATTTACCTAACCAAAAGGATTGGGAAAATAACGGAAATATTGCAACCACTCAATTATATAGATGCGGTGCCTTCAAAATTTGTTTTCTTTCTACGAGCTCGAGCCAGAAGTTCTTCGACAAACGAAAACAGATAAGCTGTTTCCTTACCACAGTGGGACGAAATAACCTAGGAAATCTGGCTGCAGACGAAAGTTTCTAGGCGACCGCGCTACGACTAACGGCGGCAATACGACAAATTCGCAAATTATTGTAAACAATACGCCAAAATCCAACAGAAAACGTATGAAAAGCTAAATAATATAATTACGGGAATGGCCATGCAAATAAATTCACACAAATGAGACAAGAGACACTGCCTTTTACATTCGATTGCAGGCTTCCAGTCTTAATGTATAAACCAAAAATCACTAACGGCATATAAACACCTCCCAAAACATCACAATAAACGCTTAACTTTACAGGTAAACATCGAGCTGCCGAAGCTAATTAATCAACGTTTTGAGAAGGACCTAACAAAACCAGGAAACATCACACAAGTCGACAAGGAAGAACGCGGGAAATCCCAAGCAAACTTACGACTGCACCAAAACTCAAAGTTAAACGTGGCAGGTTAAACCACCTTTAGTTGTTTTAGCATATCGAGAATATGGAGGGAATGCAATTGAAAATTTCGTCAATCTTATGATTGGTAGTTAAGAAATATAAACTCAGTAGCGAAGAATTTTTATTATAATATAATATCAGAACAACGTTCGAACTGTCAAAGGCAAATTACTGAACAATTGTAAATTTAAGAATGGAAATGAAATCTTGGAAAACATAAGATCCTACCAAATTAAATAGTAAAGTTGTGAAAAGTTATTATTGTAAAAAGCATGTTACATAGTTATTATAGTTGCTCACTTAACCTTTTGCTTGATAGATTACAGGCCACAATTAGATTTCCGCAATGTACGTCACTGGAATTGTCACAGTAATAAGGTATCTCAACTTATCCTATTTAGTTGCCAGAAATTCTCGGTAGATCTATGAACTAGGGGTCGCAAACCGGGATCCCGACTTTCAAAAATACCGGGATCCCGTACAAAAATGCATGCTTCAAAATACCGGGATTGGATTTATGGAAACCGGGATTTTCGACATTTTTGGTATTTTTTTTTTAAATATAAATCGCATGGGAATCCCTCACACCACGTGTTTCAATTGCGCCAGCTGTTGAATCGATCGATCTACGGAGGACAAACTAAAATTGTTGTGTCTGTGATTCATTTGTAAAGAAACATTCGTTGTGATTATTCTTGTTTTTATTTTATATCGTGCGTGTGTAACTGGAGCCGTGAGTCGCGACCATGAGACGTGAACAATTGAACATAGAGGATTGGTAATGTTCTCGTCAGCAGGTTACTTTTGTAACCATTTGCGGTCAAAATTAAACGATCATACATTACGTTGTCATTTCTACGTTCTCATTACTTAAATTTGGCCAAACATTAATAAAAACACAAATTATTTTATTATTTAATTAATAAAACTATTTAAGTTAAGAATATTCTTTTTGTTTATTTGATTAAAGTCTGAAGACATTTGTGTTATTGTTAAAAGCGTATTAAAAATTAAAATGTGAATTTTGTCATGGTTTTTATTTCATTAATAAATCGTCACCTCTAAATTAGAGGCTTTAATCTCGAATCTCGGCGAAAACTTATCTAAATATCGAAAATATCGAAAATACCGGGATTCCGGTATTCGTAAAACTTCAATATCGAAAATACCGGTTTTCGTAAAAGGAACCGGTATTGCGACCCCTACTATGAACACAACTGTATATCCTTTTAAATTCGCATAGCCATTAAGCAGCTTTTAGGAGAAACTACAAGTGAGATAGATAACTAGGGCTAACTGACAAGACCGTAAACGATTTTAGTAACTGATTATTTAAGTTATTTGTGGCAACGATTTTAATCGGTAATTTATTTACCGATTGTAACGAGTAAGACTTACTTGTATTATCAAAAAAATATTCATTTGTAGCTTTTTGTTTCTGGCAGTTCAATTGTTCCCGTCATGGATTAGTTATGCTGAAGTAAAAAAAACTTTATAACGTCTTTATTTGTAGACATTATGTTAATGAAGGTGGTATCATTGTAAGCAGAAAAATACCCATGTCGCAGCCAACTACTGCTACCGTTAATAAAACAATTTCAATTATTAGTCAAAAATTGTAAAATAAACAAAATATAGAACATGCAGACTCACCAGCATAAAATAATTCTAAACTCTTTCAAGCAGACTTAGTATCTAAGTCTAAGTTAAAACAACAAAATAGTAAAAGTAAAAATACTAAAAAGAAACAATGCTAATCATAATGGATTGACAAAGAGAAAGCGAAGGTAAACAACAATACAATATCTAATACCTGCGGTAAATGTTCGCGTTCCTGTTATCAGAGCATGACGCACAGATAAGTTGTATCGTGCATGTAAACTCTAGAGATAACAGTAAATTGAATGAACAGCACCCAAATACACAGCAGATTGATTCGATGGGCCTTGTTTTATTTCAGCTGATAGTTTTTTCAGTTCTTTCGATGAAGCCAATTTTGAATAGATCAATTTGGGAATGTAATTTTGTGTGGTACATTACAAATGCATGTCGATACATGCGTAATTACGAGATACAATTAGCATTAGTCATTCAATCGTTTCAGAGGAAACTTAAACTAAAAACAAACTAAAAAGAACACACTAAATTGAGACGGGAAGCAGTTTTTAACGTGTTGTGTTTCCCCAAACGGAAAGCAAGTGAAAGATAATAATAGGCGGCCACGCTAGAAAGGTTAAAATCCCGCTAATCTTCTTCGGCGCTTACCGTGGCGAGATGTTCTGTGTTGAAATTTACAACCGTTTCATCAACTAGCAATTATAAATTTGTTTTTAATTACAGAATTTGACCGCTACCGAACATGCACTACTATAAGCATAAAAAATAATACTAAATTTAACCTCTAAACCATTCATATGCATTTAAAATGCTTATGGTATCTATAGTTGGATGATAGTAAGCGGTTTACCAACAAGTCGATCAGGTCAAAGGTTAAAACTTGTAGCTACATGTCGTGATTATAAATTCAACACGTCGAAACAACAAAGGCTAATGTCCAACAAATAAAACCTTTCCATTTCAGAATTTACTCTTATTAAACGAAAATCTTTAAGAAAGCAGCAACGATTGCAGAAAATGCAACAGTCATATGACAAAAGCCAATATTACCAGAAGAACGTGCTAATAAAAGTTCTGAAGAAGGTAATGTTACATATTCAATTGACTTGGAAAGGGTAATAACAGAAAGTGAAAACACAAAAAAATTAAAAAATGGATCCGTTCCGAGCCTAAGGGCGTGCCACAGGGTTTAACCTGGCCCTATTTTGTGCAACTCAAATTTGAAAGTGATAAATACTACCTGGCAGTTCGTCGAGGCAAAAGGGAACCACGTGGCTGACAGGAAGATGTGGAATCGGCACCTGTCTCCAGAGCTTCCTGTGCCGCAGGTCTCTTTCTACGAATAACACCTGGTGATCCAGAGCATTGCGCTTCTTTCGTTTTGGAGGCCACGCACGTTTGCATTTTTATATTTCAACATATACTTTGAATTATTGCAATTGAACTCGACTAGAACTCACGATTTTTCGATAAAAATCGTTGCAAATGTATATACATAAATATATCGATTGTAAATGGATACCCCCAAAAATGATCAAAAATACGGGGTATCGCTGGTTAGGAAAATAGTTATGTATAAGAAGATATCTCGGCTGTTCCTGCTAAGTGGGAGTGTAGGCACTTGCAATCACATTGTGATTAAGACAGAACGATAACTGTAATCGGTTGAAGTTCAATTACATCTCGCCCACCGGGACATTGTGCAGTTGATTAGGCTGCGAGTGGGCGAGGTACATTCGTCAAAGGAATTAACCTCGAATTGCACTTCGATTGTTTACTAATCGTCGGCGTCTTCATTGTAAGTAGTGTTCTAGATGGTTAATGGGGGAGGAAAACGAAGCCGGGTGGATTCAACGAACTGACCTACAGTTGCAAAGTTGCGGACTGACGAATGACTGAAGATTTGCGCAAACGCGCAAAAGTAGTTCAATAACAGCGGAGATGCGCTATGCTGCCATGTTGCGAAAATTATTCTCCATTTTTTTGCGTGGGCGACACGCTATTGCGGAATTAATATTGGAATTGTGTCGTATAATGGCGTGGGAAATGATGTAATTTATTAGAGGGTACCAAGCCGAGACATATTCGTGTTTAGAAAGACGAAATGCGGCCAAGACACAAAAACAATTCATAAAAAGGTCGACATTTTACAGCGGATTCGATTGTAACTGTATAAATCTACCGATTTATAGGCGTAACTGAATAAAATTACTGCAATAAATCATATACAAGTAGCAAAACTCGAACGGCAATGCCTTAAAATCTACAAACTCAACTGTACCATAAAGTATTATACACGAAAATATCGTAGCAGAAGTAACCAGTAAAACGTTTGCTAGAGAGCAAAGCTATCCGAGTTAGCAAATAAGTAAATCTCAATAATTAGAAAAGCAATGTTAAAAACATCTAAGCAGTGAACATATTAAATGAAGCAGTTTGTAAAATTAAAATGAAGAAACTCATCCATAGACAGTCCATCAACAGTTATTTGAGAGCAGAACAGCCAGTTAGCAAACGAGGAAATCTAAAACAATAGGAAACACAATGTAACTGATAAAAACACATCAGCAGTAATAATGGTACATGGAAGCACAGTGTGTAAAATGCAAATGAGAAAATCCATCCCTTGAAGATTTCAGCAGTGACTTCAGAGCAGTGCTGCCTAGATCAGCATAGAATTTAATCTGAAATAATTTGAAAAATAATATTAAATGCATCTCTGCAGTGAGGCTGGTATATGAAGCACAACGTGTAAAATAAAAATAACGGAAGCTTCTCCATAGAAGAGTTCAGCAGTGACTTTAGAGCAGAGCTGCCTTGATTAGCAAACAATTTAATATAGAATCATTGGAACAATAATGTTAAACCATATCTTCAGTGAGAATGGTAAATAAAGTACAGTGTGTGAAATTAAAATGGGGAAACTCCTCATGCAAGAATTCAGAAGTTCCTAACTTGAGAGCACAGCTACCCCGATTAGAAAATAAGTAACTTTAAAATAGTTTTTAAAACAATGTTACAAACTATCAACAAGTATGATGATAAATGAAGCACAGTGTGTCATATAAAAATTCATTAATAGAGTTAAACAGTCACTTGAATGCAGAGCTGCATTATTAACAAATAACTAAATCAAAAATCATGCTGAAATATCTCAGCAGTGAAGAAAGTAAATGAAGCACAGTCTGTAAAATAACAGGTAGGAAACTCCAGTGACTTGAGAGCACTGTTAGTCACCCCGATTAGCAAAGAAGTAACCCTAAAATAATTTTACGAACAATGTTAAAAACATCGCAACACGGAGGATGGTAAATGAAGCATAGTGCGTAAAAGATGGAGAAACCCAACCATAGCAGAACACAACAGTCACTTGAAAGCAGAGCTGTCCCGATTAGAAAATACGTAAATGTAAAATAACTAGAAGATTAATATATTAAAAACATCTAAGCAGTGAGAATTGTAAATGAAGCACCGTGTGTAAAATGAAAATGGGAAAATTCCTCAATGGAAGAGTACAGCAGTTACTTGCAGGCAGAGCTGTCTTGATTAGCAAATACATACATGTAAAATAACTGAAAAAATAATGTTAAAAACATCTAAACAGTAAGGATTATAAGTGAAGCACAGTGTGTAAGATGAAGATGAAGAAACTCCTAAATGGAAGAATAAAGCAGAACCTTCCCGATTAACAAATACATAAATGTCAAGTAACTGAAAGAACACATCTCACAAGTTAAGATGGTAAAAGAAGGAAAGTGTGTAAAATCAAAATGGGTAAAACAATCCATGGAAGACAGGGCCGTAGCTACCACCGGGGCAACCGGGGCAGTGCCCCGGGGCCCCCGAACATAGGGGCCCCCGAAGATGGAGGAAGATTTTTACGAAGTTGTCTTTAAAAAGTTTTGAACTAAACTTAGCCTGTTTAAACGTTAAATACAGTTTTATATTAAACTCAATGTGAAGTAAATATGTGTTTTGTCTGTTTTAAATACCCATTCTTCTATCTTAACAGAAAAAAACACCAAATAGTAATCCTATTAAAAAAGTCTTACTAAATGAAAGTGATGTAGAGGTAAAGGGGAAGATAACAGGGGGGCCCCATAATTATTTGTTGCCCCAGGGCCCCCAAGCCTGTAGCTCCGGCCCTGATGGAAGAGTTCAGCAGCAACTTGAAAACACGGTCACCCCGACTAAAAATGAAATAATTGAAAAAACATCTCAACAAGGAGAATGGTAAATAAAGTACAGCGTATAAAATAAAAATGGAAAACTCATCTGTGGAAGAGATCAGCAGACACTAAAGAGCAGAGCTATCCCGATTAGCAAATAGTAATTTTAAACTAATTACGAAATAGCGTTAATGACATTTCAGCAGTGTTGATGGTAAGTACATAAAATACAGTGTGTAAAATAAGAATGAGGATACTCTTCCATGAGAGTTTTCGGCAGCCACTTCAGATCACAACTATTTTGATTAGCAAATAAATAAATCTAAAATAAGCTTTCGCACGTGAGAAATGTAAATGCAGCACAGTGTGTAAACTAAAAATGAGAAAACTACTAAATTCAAGAGTTCTGCAGCCACTAAGAGCAGGGTTGCACTGCTTAGCAACTAAGTAAATCGAAAAAAAAATTTAAAAAAAAACGTTAAAAACTCAGCAGTGACAATGGTAAATAAGGACTGTGTGTAAAATAAAAATAGAGCAACTGAACCTTAAAAGAATTAAGCAGTCACTTGAGAACAGAGCTACCTTGATCAGCAAATAAGTACTAAATCTAAAATAATTGGAAAAACCATGTTAAAAACATCTCAACAGTGGAGATGGTAAATGAAGCACAGTGTGCAGAATAAAAATGGAGAAACTCCTCCATGGAAGACTCCAGCAGTTGCTTGAAAGCAACTGTCCCGATTAGTAAATACATAAATTAATGTAATATCATTGAAAACATAATGTTAAAAACGTCTCAGCAGTGAGGATGGTAAATGAAGCACAGTGTGTGATATAAAAATGGGAAAGCTTTTCCAAGCAATATTTCTGAAATCACTTGAAACAGGAGCTACCCCAATTGGCAAATAAGTATAAATCAAAAATAATTGGAAAAATAATGTTAAATACTTCTCAGCAGTGAAGATGAACAAATAAAGCACAGTGTGCAGAATAAAAAATGGAGAAACCCCTGCAAGGAAGAATCCAGAAGTTGCTTGATAGCAAAGCTACCGTGATTAGCAAAGAAGTAAATTTAAAATAATGGTATAAACGTCTAAGCAGTGAGATGCTAAATGAAGCACAGTGTGTGATATAAAAATGGGGAAGGTTTTCCATACAAGAGTTTTGAAATCACTTGAAAGCATAGCTACCCCGATTAGCAAATAAGTAAATCGAAAATGGGAAAAATAATGTTAAATACTTTTCAACAGTGAGGATGTGAAATAAAGCACAGTGTGCAGAATAAAAATGGAGAAATTACTCCATGGAAGAATCCAGCAGTTGCTCGATAGCAAAGCTACCGCTATTAGCAAATAAGTAAATCTGAAACAATAGTAAAAATAACTCAGCGTGAGGATGGTAAATGAAGTACAGTGTGCAGAATAAAAATGGAGAAATTACTCCATGGAAGAATCCCACAGTTGCTTGATAGCAAAGTTACCGCTATTAGCAAATCAGTAAATCTAAATAATAATAAAAACAACTCAGCCAGTGAGGATGGTAAATAAAACACAGTGTGTAAAATAAAAATGGAGAAACTCCTCCATGAAAGAGTGCAAAACGTCACTTAAGAGCAAAGTTGCCCTAATTAGCAAATAAGTAAATCTAAAATAATGCTAAAAATATTTCAGCAGTGAGGATGGTAAACGAAGCACAATGTGTAAAATAAAAAAGGAAGCGCCCCCATTCAGCGGTCATTTGAAAGCAGAACTGTGCTAATTAGTATAAATGTAACATAAAAATAATTTTAAAATCGTCTCAGCAGTGATGATGGTAAATGAAGCAGTGATGATGGTAAATGAAGCAGTGTTTAAACAAAAACAGAAAACTCCTCCATGGAGTTTTGTGAACATCAACTTCCCGTACTTTGTAAAATGGAAGCACATTTTTTAGAAGTTTTTGCTACAGTGAATATTTCCCATTCAGGTGGATTAATAACAACATCAAAGACTGCTGAGAAGCGCTGAATGATTCAAACTTTATTGATAAAACAAATTGCAATCTATTTCTGTAAAGAACCTTGATATTTAATTATCAGCAGTTATAATAATTTTAAGCATCTTAAAATACTGACGAGGTGTAATTATAGCAACAATATTTCAAAAATGTATGCACTAATACAGCGTACTTACTAGCACATTAAAACTGCTGTGCCCAATTAAATCTTGCTCCTAAACGCTATAGTCCTTTTAAGGTTTGGCTTCGCACAGGATAATTAATAAATAATAACTCCTCACCTTTTTCCAACCACCAGCTTTTAAAAGCGATCAAGTTGTTACGCTCTTGGAATTTGCTATTCCATAAGGTAGAATAATATTTTGAAACTCATTTCTTGCTTTCGGGGCCGTTGTCAGTTTTTAGATAACTTCAGAAGCCGGCAGTAAGTCCAGCAAAACGTCGAGGCATCTTGAACCAACACATCACCCGAAAGTTCAGAATTCAAAAGAAGTGTTAAAACGAACTTCTCTATCTTGATCGCCACAATGAAACAATCACGGCGTATTGGATTTTTTTAATATTTGAAGGAGAAAGTTCTTAATATATGGCTTTGCGAGGACGGTACTCAAATTTGTAGTTATGCCACTGTCACGGCTTTATACGAATTCAGGTATTACAAAAACTTGCAGTAATAAAGTTGCCAAATAAAAGCCACTGTTACAATTTTAAACTGAAGAAGTTGCTGTAAACTAGAAATTTCAGTGCTTGTTCTCGGCGATTACTACAACTAAAGTGTTAACCAGCTTTTTAAAAAGAGGTCGTTGCCATTTTTGGCAGGCATCGCCTAGGGCCTAGGCGGATCCTAATTTTAAAGCGAAGTGCAAAAAACTAATAAATTATCTGATAACAGTTTCATTTTCACCTGAACTTCTGCGGCAATTATAAATTTTCTAGAGGCACCGTGCCAAAACATTAAAAAATCAAGCGTAAGCCCAGCTGGGAAAATTGAGCGTATTAAAAAGCCTGAAGTGCTGCATAACCTGCTTAGCGTTTCATGCGAGAGCACTGACTCATATGCCCATGTTAATTGCCCGTCACATTATAATTACGCCCAGTATTACCACCAAAAGCAGAACGCAGGTTGCGTTGCGCTGTGACCATGCCAAGTTCATGACCAGCAGTTTGGCGAAACACCAAAATAATGGCTGTTAGAGATATTCCAACGGGATATTTGCATTAGGGATGGGCGCGTGACGTGAAAACAGTCGTGTCACGTCGGGTCACGGCGTGTCACGTCGTGAACGTGACTAATATTCGAAAATCGTGACGTGAACGTGAGTGAACGTGAGTGAAAATTTCCAAGGCGTGATTCACGTTTCACGTTAATTTCACGTTAAATATTTAGGGTGCCCCAGGTGAACCTATTTTTGGAAAAGTAATGATTCGTTTTGTATACTCGACTTAACACTGAAAATGTTGATTACGTTTTATTTTTAAACCAATTTATTGTGTAGATGTGTAGATGAACTTATTACTCTAATAAAAGTAATGTTTTGTTTTGTATACTCGCCTTAACACTGAAAATGTTGATCCTTGTACGTAAAAGTACTTTTAAACCTACGAACATATACCTTCTATACTCATACCAATAAGGGAAACGTCAATTCCAATGACAGCTTTTGGTATTAAAAGTAATGTCGTTGAAGACAGCTGCAAGAAATGTATTTGCGAGGAATCTGTATTTATCCCTTGTCGTAAGTTATTGTAGTCAATTTTCATTTTTTTCTTTTTGTGTCAAGTATTCTGATTGCAACATATCACGTAAATTATGTCGCGTGCAAAACATATTTTTAGTTCTGTTTAGGGTTTTTTCATTGATTTTAAATTTGAACATTTTGTTCTATCTGAATTTAAATTTTGAAATAAAAGCTGCGTGTCACGTCGTGAGTGGCGTGTCACGCCGTGAACGTGAGTGAACGTGAGCGTGAACGTGCGTGAACGTGAGTGTTTAAAGCAAGCGTGAAACGTGCGTAACGTGAGTGAAAACTCACTCACGCGCCCATCTCTAATTTGCATTCAAGTTCTTTTCTTGCACGGATTGGGATTCCTGGGAGTAACGTTCCGTTCGCAATTAAAAGAGCAAAATTACGTAACAGCATTTAACAATCTAAAAATGTTTATTTAACTGAAGGTTACACTTAGAAATAGCGTTTATGCATGGTTATCCAAAGATACGGAAATAGCTCTATAACTTCGTCATTAATAACTTCAGGTATATAATAATATATACCACATATATAAAATATATTACATAACATATATAATAACAGTTTTAAATAAAAGTTACTGTTTCTGAGTATTTAATTTTTTAGAACTATCTCATCTTCTTTATCTGTATGTGTAAAAATATTTTACGGTTGCTACAACACAGCCGAGGTTAATAATATTTTCAAAACAGCGAAGTCTAGCCACGTACTACACGTGAAGCATACAATATTTTTTCTAATACCTAAGTATATGGTTTTAATAAAAATATCAAAAGTTGTTAAATAGTATTAGCAAGTTACCTGTGTTGTCACCACGAAGTTTTGTTACTATGGATGCCTTTGTTTCTAACAGAGTCAAACATAAAAATAAACTTTGAAGCATTTCTTCCAGAGAAGAAATAGATTTCTTGTCGAGGTGCTTATTTATTTATACTAGTTATTTACTATACAAGTGGGATAAGAGCATCATTACGTATGTAAGCAGGTAAGCACACAAATATATTAATGATTCATTATCATACATGTATTGTACAAAATTTTATCTACAACTACCTAAAATTGAGAAAATACATACAGTAAATGGCAGCAGAAAAAGAAGAACCAAAAAGAGTGGTTCGATGATGAGTGTAAACCTGCTATAGTGAGACAAGAAAACCGTAGACGAGAAAAGAGACAGACAATGGATACGAACATTTATATAAATAAAGACATTATAAACTTGAATAAAAATACTAAAAGAGAAAAAACACCAGAGCATTTTATATTGTCGAAGTAAAGATAGAAAACGGTTAGGGGATACAGATGAAAAATTAGAAAGGTGAGTAAAATATTTCCAAAGTATGTTGAATGAAGGGCAAGAATAAATCAATGGTGAAGAGCGAAAAAATAGAATTCCATCAAACTGTGTAAGATCAAGAGAAAGTGTGACAAATTTAAAAATTAAAGAAAACTAGGGGCAAAAATATCTTAAAGTTCCTAATAATACTGAAACAATAAAAGGAAACACTTGACAATGCAAATTAGATCAATTCATCAAAAAAGCATTACTAGCGGTTCTCGGTTTTATGCCTGGAAGGCATAATCGGTATGCAAAATATGTTCCTTCAACATTTTTTTTTATTATACCGGCAGCAGAGGCAGACGGAATTGAGAAAACCTATTTTTCGTCATCTAGGGACCCTGAAATGTGAAGATCTGAAGAAATCTCGGAAATTTGCTTTTTTGCGTTTACAATAGTTCCTTCGTCTTTTAGACAAAGGAAGTACAAATAATAATTAATACAAGAAATCTGGACTACAAAAGAAATGCCAAGAAAGTGGTCAAATATGTACAATACATAAAAAAGACATGCTGCAGTGTGTAATAACTACCGAGCAACTGTACTGCATGATGTTGCATATGAACTACCATCGTTGCCAATAAAAGAAAGAGCAAAGAATTAATACTGAGATTTTAAACAAAACTAGTCAGCCAACGTTTAAATATTCACATTGAATACTTGAGATGAATTTGAACTACATCTACACCTTCTTTTCATTAATTTTAAACAGGCTTATAACACCATAGCAAGAAAAAACTATTTAGAATGATGCATCAATTCCAAATATACAACCAGCTTATAAGACTGACAAAAATGACTTTAACACAACAAACAACTTGGATAGTGCTGGTGGAAGGGAGAATAAGTTTGAAGCGAACAAAGGAGTAAGACAAGGAGACCGATACTGTTCAATTTAACACTTGAGTCAATCTAGAAGAACAGCAACATATATACATACCAAACGAACAATTTATCATCAAGAACAGCACCGTATAGCTTATGATTATGATTTGGTATTAATCAGGCAACAAAACAAGTGTTAAAGAACATTTTCGTACACTTAGAAAAGACAGTGAAAAAGTTAAACTAGTTGACAAGGTATAGAACTTATTTAGAAGAACACGTAACAAACAATAGTGAAGAATAGAGGAAATACAAAGCAGGTTGTTGAAAAGAAGTAAGAGTGTAGGAAGGTTAAAAGCAAAAAATCTAAGAATGACAAATTAAAATATATCAAACAATTATAAGACATACAGAATACTTAATAGCGACATAAAAGAAATTGTAGCATGATAAGAGACAAATCTTAAGAAAATGTACGGAGGTACAAAAGAAGACGACATCTCGAGAAAAGGAACGAATCGAGAACTGATGGAAGCCTACAAGGGGCCAAAATGCAACCACTAGTTGGGTAGAATATGTTTACCGACTACAATACCAACGAGTTTCAAAACTGATGTGGTGAAAAAAAGAAAGAAAAGAACAGACCGACTTAGAAGAAAGTTGATCGAAGCAGTAGAAGATCTGAAGTTTTTTTTTATTATTTTATTTTTGCACTCAGCCAACAGCCGTTAGGCCAATTATAGGCGTCACTGTACATTTTATGGGGACTTTCAACCCCACTAACGACTGCCATGATGTTGTTATGACCGCCGGGACCAACTATTTCCGTGACAGCAGTATCACGAGGCGCCGAGAGAAGCAGCCGTGGAACTCCCATCCAAGTTCTGACCAGAGAGAGCGTTGCTTAACTTTGCTGATCGTACGTGGACGCTTGTTCAAGCTACACCACCCGGGTTATCGGATATATGCGGAATTGAAAAGTGGCAGCAATGAATAAGCGAAAATGGAAAGAATTTGCAGAAGTCTTGGATCACTTGAACCTGTAGCGCTGTTCTTTACATGTATATACGAGTTTCAAGACAAAGGCTTTCTATAGATAGTTGATAGTAAAGACTAGAACATAGTTATCATTTAGAAACATTAAGGCAAAGGCCTTGATGACAAAAAACTAACGGTTCGTTTCGCTATCAGTTTGGAAAATATTTAAACCACCTAGTAGTAAACGTGCACATTTAAGATTACTACCTATTCCAGAACTTCGTCCAAGCCATTTGGCTTTATATTACAAAGTTTCTTGTGTAAAGCCACCCAGAAAAGGGTATCCAAGGATTATTCTTTAGTTCTAGTCATGTATGGTGTGATGAAATGGCGAATAATTTTTTTCTGACCTTATTATTAATTTTGATATACTGGTAGTCACATACATATTGAATGTTTCTTCTCCTCTCGTATATTTTGAATCTGTGACTAGAAGTGTTAATTCTAAAGACTATCACTAGAAGTTCCTACTTGAAGAAAAAAAAATAAAAGCAGGAAAATTTAGGCTTGAACCAGTTGAATATATTTGAAAGAGCCATTAAGACAGAAGAGCATTACAATCTATGTTGAAGTGGATATACGTAATAAATTCCTATAGTAAACGTCTCATAGTGTTTGTCTACCATCTGCAAGTATTTTAAAGCAAGAAACATCTGCACCTTTGTCATCAATGTTGTTTTCGATGACACAATCGGTCAAAACTACGATGACATGCTCTTCCTGTTTTTGAGAAGAAGTTCCTTCCTCACACAGGTTTGAGGAACTGATGTTACACAATGACGGTTTCGTTCTCGAGCCTATCATTTGCAAAAGAAACAACTTGTTGACCTGTAGATAAACAGAGCTTCTTTTCAGCCACTGCCACTAACAAGATATGGATTATCAATTAATAATACTGTAGATTCCATCGAATTCTCCAAGGTTGTTTTTAATATTCAAATTCAATGCATGGTGTTGACAAATTTTGAACTTTTTTGCACGTTTCCTATTTAGAAGGCATTGAGCAACCACGAGACAAAGCAGTATAGATCTTCCCAATTTCGAAAATACTACAAAAGCTATTGATCAAAGGCCTTACGATTTTCATATTTTCAAACTAATTCTGCCACTTTTATCCCACGCAAATAACGGCATTTCGAAGCTCAGCCACCTCCGCCACTGGAAAGAGATTGTATCTGCTGTTGCTAACTTGATATAAAAAGTTAGTTTCTTTGTGTAGGTTCGCTAGTGAACGGCGTTATGCAATGAGATTTGTTAGATAGCCAAACAAAAATTGCGACAAAATATTGCATTCAATCACAACTAGAACTAGCCGTTACAATTGATACAATGCGTTGAAAGAACATGAGTCAAGGTATGCCATAATCACTTTCCTTTCATCCATGTAAAAGTGAAGGAAAGTTTAATATATAAAAGTGCTATTGTTGGATGAATCTAAATAATAGCATGGCAATAGCCATCCACCTTTAATCTACCTATTCACTATTATCTTTCAAGACCTCTGACTCATACGCTATTCATAAAGACGTATTTAGGTCAAGGGTGGAATTTTAAACAGCTCGACTCAGGTAGATACCCAGATAATTAATATACATAATTTGTTAATTTGAGTATCTGTGGACCGGCTTCCAGGACTATAATTACATGTGCATACCATAGTGGAAGCCTTTGGGAACCCTTCACTGAAGGCAATGATTAAAATGAATGACGCAACGTTTTCTAAGATTCGAAATAATAGTAATTTATTATACAAGACGATAAAGTTAAATTTTATCCACGAGTGAATCGTTTAACGTCGAGACGAAGTCGAGACGTTAATGATTCAAGAGTGGATAAAAATAACTTTATCGTCGTGTATAATACAATATTTTTTTCTATAGCAAAAACACATTTCAAAATGTCAGTAGCTGGATTGGGTTGCTACGATAATACGAAGCTGTCATATTTAATTTAAACAAAAGTTAGAAAATTAAATTACTTTATCTATCCTTGATGTTAAAGTGCTACTTTATCTACCCTTGCTGTTAAAGTAAAACTTGACCTTTTGTTTTGAGTTGATAAAAGCACACTTTAACATGGGCTATAGAAAAAAATATTTTGTAAAGACGGATTTATATGGTTTTTAAGAAATAAAAATATTTGCGCAATATGAGACCGTATGCCTTTAAAAAATTTATTACTTGGACAGTGCACGACTTATCCCTTAACCCATGTGCGTTGGGCAGATCAAATACTGCTTGAAAAGTCGAAAGAAGTATGTAGTAATAATGTCACCCTAAATTCCTTTCTTAAATAATACCAGCCATTACTTCTTATTAGAAGAGGGGCTTTAACTAACGGGTTTTCTAATCTTTTATGTTCCAGTAACGATATCAGCGGACTTATATTTCTTTCCTCCCCAGTTTACCGGTTACATAATAATAGTTTCAGAAATAGCATCGTATAATACTGGACTAATTAGCAAGGAATTTATTTTAATTGTGAAATAATTCGACAAAAGCCCGGTTCCCAAGTTTTTACCCGAATTTTTTTCACTATTGTCTTTTATATTTTTTGTTGTCAATTATTTGTGCAAAACGTCTTTATCATTTCGTGTGAAATATTACTCGCAATCATGCAAGGTAAATATTTTTGAGCAAATATTTTGTTTTAGTTTGAAATCTTATTTAATTAACTATGCACTGTTGCAATATTTAAATCACATATGGTTAAATGTTTTCACATTTATAGTATTTTATAAATTTTAACTCGAACAATGTGTATTTGGTCGATTTAGTGTAGTAAATTAAGGGTCAAATTCACCTCCGACAGTGCTTGACCATGTAGCAATAACTGCGATAATCAGGTGGCCAATAACTGCAGCACGTCGTGAATAGATGCCAAAAGTTGAAGAAGGTGCGAGCTATAAGAAAAGCTATACAAAGGAGAATATAATACATACGAACTCTAGAATAAAGTTAAAAATAAATGTCTTACAGAAAGGCTGCAAATACATTCGGCGTGCGAGAGCGAACACTGCAATTTCTAAAAAGCAATAAATTAGAAATACTGTTAGGTTAATTTTTAAGTCACAAATCTATTCGTCATAACCCATTTATTTATTGATTTCTTGGGCCAAGCCCGGTTCTGGTCACTTGTTTAAGGTACGGTTTTTAACAGCACCGAATAGTCCGCAAACTCAGCAAAGAAGTTTAGCTTTGAAAGAATATTGGCTATTTCGCCGACAGTGCATTGGGGATTTTCTCCACGTTTACACCCGCGCGAGGGAAATTATCGATGCTGTGGATCACAAATTTGGATTTTCGATCGTAGGCTGGGTTTTACCATTCCAGCGAGCATGTAAGACTCTTAACCCCCAAGCTGCCGTGAGCCAGCTTGGCGATTTATCGACATTTACCCAGAGTGGTTCATCATGTTGGAATAAAAATTGTCGCAAATAGTAACGCTGTTGCGATTTGTGAATGCGGTATTTTGCAAGCTTAACATTACCGGCTGCAGGACAACTCGATTTCATTCAAGTTGTGCTATGCAAATTAACAGTTGGGGTTTTCGTGTTTGGTCATCTAACCTTTTGTGTCGGTACCCAAAGATAGACATTATATCGAATAAGATCACACGCCTGCGTCCCTCCATCGGGCTGATTATATTCCCCACTGTCAGTCCACTTCCTGTTGCATCTCCGCCCAGGCATCCTCTCGTTACTTGTGAGCATCTCTCGCTGACATGACCATGGCGCTTTCTTCTATATTGTTCTACATAAATCATACACCTGATAAACGAACTGCTGAATACCACTGCCTTCCCTCAATGGCTTGAGGTATCATACTGCAATCTGCATTTTCGCTATATTAAAATGTATTTGAGTAACTTCTGCATGCTGTGTAAATTTTGTGTTTTGTATCGCCGATTTACCGTCCTTTTTGAAGTGCTTGCATGCTTCGATTACGGTTTGTGTTCAAAATGTCACCATCTAATATTGTGTACTACTATATTAACGATCCCTTCAGGGAATTTGAATGGCTTATTGGCTGTCTCTTTTGTATTTAAAATCAACCTTCCATAGTTGGTATTCTCGTGTCGTCGCATAGGATAATAATTACTTCTAAGAGAATTGCACCAGAATTTTGTGTAACTTGGTGCTCATTACAGTGTTTTAAATATTAGTTTGTGGCTTGTCCAAAAAATAATATAAATGTTGTTAGAGTACATAGATAGAGTACAGCGGAGTAAAAATAAATATATTTGTTATGTTTACATAAGAACAAACAAATTCTGCCCGTACTTTATAGGAAATTCGTCATAGTGACAATTGCAGGCTCCTCTACAAGGGCATTAGGAATGTTTTACATCGCATCTTAAGGAAGCTGTAGACGTTCCCTATCCTTTTCATAGATAGAGACACAATGCACCAGGCATACAAATCCAGCCAACTTTGTACAGAGTTAAAAATAATGTTGATTGTTCTGTACCCAAACACGATACAAACTGTTCAGAAAACGGATGTGGGAGCGTTTAAGCTGCTTAAAAAATTAACGAAAAAAATGGTGCTTGGATGAAGCAGAATTAATCCAAATGCAACACAAGGAAAACAAAATGTGTTGTAATTTTGAGACCGTGGTAGAGCAGTGCTACATTTTTTAATTCGGCTCTCTATTTTGTACGGTTTCTGTTGAATTTGTATTTTTTGAAAATTTTTGATAAATGCTTAAAAATAAAAAAAACAAATTTTTTACTAAAAATAAGATCACTGTAAAAGGAAGTTGAGTGCGTGTATCACACTAGATTTTTTCCGCTTTAATTGTTAACGTGATTAGTCGAAATTTGAAAATTAGATATGAAATTATTGGTCTATTTAATATGAGGGAAATAGTCAATAAAAAACTGAAATTTCGTAAATTCAATATTTACTTACTGCTCAACAAATGAACTGGACCGCTCATAAAAATTGTATTTGTTACATTACATCATAAAATATATATAAGTTTTTGTTTTATAGTATACTCATATTAAGCATATTTAATTGCACTGTCCTCAAATATTAACTGAAGCATTAACCAAATCATATTAATTAAATGAAAAAATAATAAAATTATTAAAAAGAACTATTTTTAACAAAAATAAGAAGAGGAGCGAAATAAGAAAATTAATAATTTTCTGAGTCTCCTCGGAACGTTTAAAAAACTGCAATGTGCATTTGGGAAAAATTTAAAATTTTCAAATATTTTATTAATGGACTTCGATTTATTTAAACCAAATTATGAAAAGAAATGCTTTTTATAGCGATACAATCCTGAAAGGTTACAAAAAATGACATAACTGTCCTTTCAGATAATATTTTTAAAAATTGCACCAATATATGCAAATAGTCCAGTTCATTTGTCGAGCAGTATAGTTTCAGTAGATTTCTAATACCTACTTGCTTTACATATCTATAAAGTTTTTATGACAGTAACTATTATAACAACAATTTATAAAAATTTGAAACAGAAAAGTTACTAGCCAACTACTGTATGGTCACCCTAAGTAACAAAAAAAACATCAATAATAATTGAACAGTTTCTTACATTAATATGTTTTATTTTAAGACTAAGTTCTAATAAACCGTAATAAAACTCAAAAGGGAATATGATGCCACTCAAAAGGAATTAAAAGCGTCATATTTCGAAAACGAACCCCTCAAAAACCATTAATTATAAAAGGAATTCGCCTTTTTAAATCAAAATCGACGTGCTTCAGAATTGTCAAAAACATTTTATGTATTCTTGTTTTTTTTTATACATAAAGTTTAAATTCTAGAAAACCAGAAGAACTGAAATTTCACCTTATAACTACATCAAGGCTCGAAATTCATGTGACGATGCGTCAGTAGTTTTCTTATGGTTCACGGCTATCAAACTGTTCTAAATTTGACAAATGTTAGAGTTTCTCTTCACGACACTTAAATATTAAAACTATTAATGATAGATACCCAGCTCTTTAGATCATTAGATGACCACTAGGTCTTCACGTGCCACACGAAATGATTACGAATATAGGAAAACATAATCTCATACAACAACTACTTGAAATATTTCGAAGTTCTAGATCCAAAACATTGCTCAAGAATGATGTTAAAGAAGTAGATATAATATATCGGGAAGAAAATGTTCGAGGATTGCGCAAGGTATTCAAATTGGATTGAAAGAGATTATTCGTAAATCTATATTTTAAAATGCTCTCAGTAACTTTTCGTATGTTGAGATTCTTAAACTTAAAATGTGTTATTTTAATTTAAATATTTTTATTGTGCTGAGAGGAGCCATTGAACAGATGTTCAAAGGTGTCCCAACTGGTTCTTTGAATACATGTTTTGTATGTATCATGATATAAGGTGAATAATGAAGCAGTAGGTTTATAACAGAGCTTCATAACGGCAATATATTATATAAAACATCAACCAAAGCTGCGACTATATGTTTCTAGTAAGCGTGGTAATCTTGTTACTATGGTCGGAATAGTCGGTGAATCTCGATCTAGTAATGCTATACCGCCAGTTTTTTTATTTCTTCGAGCAATATATCATCAGAAGGTCAGGGTCTTGTTAATAGTCCAAGTAGCTGATGAATGGCTCAATACAACCCTTTCTGTATCAGCCGAAGAGTGCTCGCATAGCTCTTCGTTACTACAGCCAAATAAAACACTCCCATCCACGAGTTCTTGTGGCTCAGTATGACTCTCCTCGATTGCTACATATAATGTCTCTGTAATTCCTATCAATTATTTCACATTTCGTGCATCCGTACCCAATAGCACCACCTATAAGTGCGACCTCTCGTGAAAAAGAGAAGGAAATAAAGGTCTCAAAGAAGTGTTCAGTGCAATTGAAACACCTAGCGAACAAAGTGATACTTTCTGCATCCATGATAACTGTGATGGCCAGTTGTCAGATAATAATGCAGATAGAGAATACAATCATGAAGTTGATTATAAAAATTTCTCAGGGGAGGACGGTATAACTGTCAAATATTGCACAAAGAAGCGCATTACGGTGGCCAAATCGAAGAAAAAGATGGCAGATAGCTGAAAGTTCAATTTTTGAGGAAGAAAGAACAGAAATTGTATTTTCCAGTTACATAAGACATTTCTGGTGTATAAATTGGAGTGTAGTTGGCATATTGTATTTTTTCGCGTTCCGAAAACACCGATAGAACATCATATTTACTCTCGTTGAATATTGATCATTCACAATTTACTTTTTTATAGTGCATAATCCTCTTCTAATAAATAGAAGTACAAAAATTAACTTTGACTAAAATATAATAAATATGTAGGTACATTTCTCATAGTTTTCTATTCCTTATTAGCCCAATCTATCAAACATTATTCGTGTTCAAATATATTCCGTTAAAGAGCACATTTGAACAACTGCTATGGTCTTAAAAAATTATGGTAATATACAGAAATTCCCGTAAATATAATCGTCATAGCGAAACTCATTTAAAAAAAATGTTTTTAAGATTGATTCATAATGTCAATTTACAGCGATTTTCATTTTGTTAATTAAATTATCATTTCTTATAATTCCAAAAATGGTGAATGACATCATTTGTTAATTATTTTTACAGGGAGTTCCATTTAAAATAAAAAAGTTGAATGTTGATAGTCGAAACAGTTGACTGTAATCTGCAAAATAATATCATCAAAATTTAGGTAAAAGTATACCATTTAATAATATACATATGTGTATAATTATAAGGTGTTTTATTTGACTTTTTCCACTGTCTTGGGTGTTTATGAGACGACGTTTCGGGAGTTTTTCATCTACTCTCAGGACTAACCAGGAGTTCATTCACCTGAGGACGGGAGCAGATCAAAAACTCCCGAAACGTCATGTGATAAACATCCGAGACAGTGGAAAAAGTCCGATAAAATGTCTTATAATAGACTACTGTTAAAACTGACATCATTCAGAGAACACCATATATATAGTTTATTGGGTCTAAAGTCTTTAAATAAAGTGCTATAAGCTGGGGCTTTTTTAATAGATCGATTATATTAGTTTGGAGTGTCATACCGAATAGCATCCATTCTGTTGTTATAAGCAAAATTGAAACGTGACTTATAAGCTTTAACAAGTTGTATTTCGAAAACTACGGATCTGAGGCAAAAACCCTACACTGCGATTTCATTTTATGTTACAATGTACCTCCAGAACCCACACGGTTAATTTATTAACATTTACAAATTGTTAGGGGCTTTTGACGCTATTGGCAATTGTTAGGGTCTTTCGTTTCCCTAGAGACTTGATGGAGTTGTTTGTACAAAATCAAAAACGACGCAGTTTTTGATAATCATCAGAAACAGCAGAAAGTGTATACAACTTTCTAAGCAAATGTGCTTCGGGTAGTTAGGCTTTTTAGTTTATATACTAATTGGTTACAATGCGTTTGCGTATAGCTGTCTTAAGAGGCATGATTTCATCCTAAATTGACATTTAAATGTTTACAATTACACTTATAAGCCCAATTAATAACTAAGTCAATTGCATGACATAGCGTTAAAGTACTTAACAAGTATTTCTCTACAGCTTTATCAGTGATTTCTTCAGTTTGATTTATCACCCATTATCGACGCTTTACCAATCTTTTCGGGCGTTCTTCGATGCTGTTATATATTTTTCTCTTATTTACGGATTCATTCTGAGCACAGAACCAGATGCTAGTTTTCACAGTTTATGAAGTTCCCAGTGGTTGATCCAGCCTGGTGCGCTGATTTTTTGAAAAAGACGTCAATTTTTAAAGTTATGTGCTTACTGGTCATATACACTCATTACTTAATGCTTATTTAATCTTCAGCATTCAGTATAACTACCTCGAGTGGTTTTGTCGAGGTATTTTAAGTCACGTATTTTAAGAACGCCGCCCATTTATTAATGTTATAGTAATTGCAACGATTGGTCCTTTATTTTTTATTTGAACTACAACCACTCTACTGTTATATTATCCAGGAGGTAACGGATATCTTACCAGCTGCAGACGGTAAAATTTGCTGTTATAATTTATTCTGGTACAGTTTTTACACGTAATAAGGTTATATTTTTTCCTAACCACAATATTAGACATCCTAATAGTCAATGTGGGGTGCCATCTCGAGATCTCGTACAGCCTAGATAAATTCATAGGGCCGCCCCTGATTTTACAATCTTTAAGTGATTTATAAGGATTTCAACACTCTAAATAGAGAAACGTAGCAACTCACTGGAAGAAAGGGTAAACTGTATATCTGCAAACTTATTGTACGACAACAAAATGCAAAATGCCACATGGAGCGTTTGGTTAATTTATAGATAATTAGTATATGTGTATTAATAAGTAGAAAGAAATAGTATTAGTGTACATGCTATATAGTTTGGTAAACAAACCTAAATGTATGTAAACGTCAAGTTGCATCACAAGTACTATCATACATTGTGTCTAAACAATAATTGTTTAGTAATAAAAGAGCTAGGCCAGCATAAATATCAAAGCAATGCTTGAAATAATTTGCAAGTTTATCTTTAATAAAGCGCTTTCCAATCTGAACTATATACATAGTCTTATAATTAATCAGAAGAAGGTTTGATATAATTTTGGGCAACTTGGAACGGAATATTGAAGAAAATTAATGACAAAATACACAAAGTAAGAGGTGAAACTTGTCATTGAATTTGCCTTAGTAAAAATTTAAAAAATACAAATCAAACAATAGAAATGCTTAAAAACGAGCAATTGCGGATGTATTTCATAGAGGAAGCTTCTAGTATCTAATCAAACGTTGTAGAGATAAGGACAGATATCGCTTGCTATCATTTCGTAGAATTTCAACGTCGAGCATAAATAAAAAGTCGACTGCAGTAGGCATTACCTGCAAGAACTTTCTAATAACAAAATTACGTTTGAAGGCCGTCCATCGTTTATGCCGAAGAAGTTATTTATGCGATGTAATAGGATATAAAAAAGCTATAAATATTTCCACTAAGTTCCATCAGGATTTGTCGTGGTAAATGGCAAATAATCATAGGTTCGAGACGAAGAAAGTTCAATGTTCGTTAGAAACGCCATATAAGGTTTTTGCGTTTGACCATACTTTTTGTCGCGAATTTCTACCGATTCTTACAATACTTACACAACAATGAACGCTAGTCTTATGCACGGGAAAAAAGCTATCAAGCTACTGTTAATGGTCCGGTGCTACTGTCCAAATAAAGTTAAAAGGATATTTCGACACAATGGATTTGCCAAACAAAAATACAATGCGGCAATAACAGAAACTCACACGCGATCAATTGCAAATTTCTTAACATTCCGGCCACTTGTAGGAAAGTAAAGCAGACTGCTAAAGGGTTCATCATTCCAGATTATGGAAATCGATGGAATTTACATCGATACTGATGGATTCCAGCACGCAAACCTGCTAGGCACAAAGAAGGGTCAAAGAACACCTTTTCAAATAAATAAATACCTACAATCGATGCGAGTTGTTCCAGTTACACATTCCAACCCTTAATTCCTATTTCTAGCAACTAAACTATAAAGCAGTACCTCCTCACAACATGCGAATTCCCGTTGAGGGTGCGCACTTCCATGGGTTTATCCCGCATTTCCGGAAAACTCATCTATGACACCACACAGCACTGTTTACCACCGCCGTCGAGCAGCGCGAACTTTCGAAGCGAACAAAGAACTTTAATTGCAGAAGAAATCGCCTAACGCTGATTCACTCGCCCAGCTTCTGGCGATCGAGATCGACATGTATCTCGATCGTCGAATTCACGAAGCTGCATGCGGAGTGCCACACGTCCACCTGACCGACCCACGGCTGGTACCAAACTAACTTATGCAACGTACCGTATCGCCACATCGAGTCAATGGAACCTCGTCACTTAGTTACTTTATCATATCGCGTGCTTTGCCGCTCCGAGGATTGGCCCGAGTTACTGGAGCACGGTTACAGGTTGGAGAATTTGGGGAAAAGTCGTGGAGAAAGCACGGATGGGTGGAATACGCGCGATCGCGGGGCCTCATGCAAAATGGTCCTGAAGGGGTAAAGACCAGCGTTGGACCGGGCATTCAAATTTGATGTTTGAGAACTAAAAACACATCGTAAATTAGAGCATTGAAATTTGGTAAATCATAACTGAAGGGCCCTGGCGTTAGTAGAATTTGTGTAATATTTTCATTTTTAAACAAAATCTCCCCAGTGACATGAATTCATTTGTGACAGCGGTATTCAAACTTTACAATCCGTTGTAAAAAATCCAACCTGCAAATCTATTTGCCCGTAAGTGTTTTTTTTTAAATCTTAAAGATAAATAAAATTCGCCTGGGGCCAAATCTAGAGAATAAGAATGTGGTGCAAAATGCCGAATCCCGTTGTATTCATTTCAACGTAGCTCTCAATAATTCGTCTACTCTTAGAACTCGAAACTAAGGGAATCTATTCACAGACGCAAAGAGTATACAGAGGGAATACCTATAGCAACTGCTACATAGTTGTAGCTAATATAAATTAAATTTGAAAGGAAAACGGCATAAAGATATGACAAATCTAGAAATTACATCTGCTCAATAAAATATCGTTATCAAAACAATAGAATACACGAAAAAATACAAAGCAGCTAAGATACTGAAAAAATATTTAAAAACATAGTACCTACTATTATACAAAACTCGGCGTTTTAGACTTCGAACCCAACTAAAAAGAAAAAATAAAGATATCGAATACATAAATTAAGAAAGCAGAAAATAAACATCAAGCTTACGAAAGATGCTACATAATAGAACACACGAAAGCAACAGTAAGCTGGGATAAACATTAAGCTAAGAGACCAGTGCTTCTGCATGTCACTTTTTTCTAAGCGGATAATTTGACCAGGTGTTCTGTGGAGCTAACCTCATGATTTGGGAATTTTTCTTCATCGCCAATTACTTTGAGCTCTCCAAATCGTAAAGCGGACACTCGATGATCAAAGATGTAGTGACGATTTGCGTTCTTGTGTGAAAATGAACTATACGAACAGACTGTACTTTCGATAGCCATAAGCAATTTGTAACGTAAATATTTTTAAAGTGGAATTTCGTAGGCAAATTTGTCATATACAAGTTAGAACCGGCGGCTGAAAGCCGGTATTTAGAACGTGCCTTTCTCTCGAAAGATGGAAGTATTTGAATCTCAAGGAAGCACAAGGACAAATTTATGCAGGATTTACCTCGTATACCGAAAAAATAGACGAAGCTAGACTATTAGTACGTGATCAGAAGCGCAATAATTACCACTTGTCCATAAAATTAGGCTAAAAATACCTGCCGGTTGGAGGAAATTCCTTTAGTAGAGTTATAAACTTTATTAGCGAGGTGTCGACCGATAGATACATTTTGGCGTGTGAAACCTACAATTTTCAAGAATACACAACAGTATGGAAAAATTAGACATTATCACGTTCATGCACAGGACTTAGAAATCCGAAATTAGGAGCTGCTCTTATAAGCTTATTAGAAATTTTGAGGACGCCTACCGAGTTTTCTTGGTCAGACTGAACTGAGAATTTAGTAATTAATACGTAACCTTGTAAGAAAGTTGTTCTGTAAACGGCAGAAAATAAATGCAAATATTTTTACTTCAGTGTTCTTATTAATCTCGCAACAGTAGCTTTAGTCTTCGTGTGCAAGTGTATTTTGACTAAAAGGATTGTCAGTCACCCCCAATTAGGCAGTTCGAAGACTCCAAGACTCCAGAAAAATGCAATAGATCTTCTAAAGCAATGCACCTGATACAGCAAATGTTCCTTTCCAAGTACCGTTTCTTGCGAATCCACAATCCACTCTTCTTCTCAGTATTGGCATTTCAGTTTCAGTTGCATTTTGTCGAGCTTATTTGCTACCTTATAAGCTTCAGTTTTTTTACCATCGCACTGAACCACATCAGTTATAGCTTACTTTGCCATTTTTGGAAAGTTATTGGAATTCTTAAATATGCTGAAAGCAAATCGTGCATTTAGTTTCAGCACACTTACCCATCATTAGTTTTCAAAATAAGAATATGTTAGAAGTAGCCGGAAAGAAGAACAATTCAATTTAGATCCCTTACACTTACACGATCCAAGACTTATCTGTTGTTTAAGTTTTGCCACAGCACAACATCGATTGCTTTAAGCTGACTTGAATATTATCGTCAAGGGCTTAGTTATTGTGAGCAATAACGGTAGATTCGCCGTGATGATGATCATTTCCGGAATATTAGACGTCTATGTCTGTTATAGCAGAGTGTGAAAATTTGACATCAGATTCATACTCCTGTCCCCTACAGCACACATTTATGTCAGCCGTTGCATGTCTCGTTTTTTCGTCCTCTCAAAATTTCGTGACGAAAACAGCTTGATGCTTAATACATGAAAGATGATAAATAGAGGTTGGATGCCAAAGGATTTTTTTTTTTATTTATTGAGGTGGACTCTGGATTCCTTGACAAATTCCAGCCAGAATTTATCAAATGGCTTCCGAGCTTGTGGAATTTATCCCTGCGATTCCACACAAGCTCTTAAACGCTTGCCGTTCTAGGTGAAAAAGACCTCTACAGATGAAGCTGCTGCTGATACAACGATATCTTCTTTCATAGAGCTACTAGAGAGCATAAAGTACCCTGAGAAGAAGGGCGTAAGAAACGCGTGAATATACCACCCAGAAAAAGAATAACTGTAAAATAATTTGATGCTGAATATAATTTGTAAGAAACTGTAGGCCCGAGCAATGTAGACAACATTATAGAAGAATAAAAGAAGCACCAGCAAATTTCAGAAGGAAACGAGAAACAAGAAGAGGAAAATAGAATTATAGTAGAGTGTCAGATGCAAGTATAGATTTTTCGACCTACGATTTGTCTTTGGATTATGAAACTCTGAAAAACGTCATTCAGATGAAGTGCCTTCCCCAATTTTCATGGGTAACTATGCACTTGGAGTTTTTATTGCAGTTGAATTCAAACCAGGGAAAAACTGGAGAAGTCGGATTGATATGTGGAAGAAATCCTCAAGATTATTGAGACTGATTCAGATAGTCAGCATTATTGTAAATTTATGAGAAAATTCACATGGCCCAACACACTGGAAAACACATTCGTATTTCCAAGTGTAGATAATCTTTGGCTGATAGAGAGGACAATGATTAAAACAAAGTTAGCTCATCCACTAGTATCGAAAGACCATCATATATTCATAATTGAAGAAACGGAGCAATGTAATTCAAAATAAGAGACTGTCTTCCATCCAAATCTACCTACCAAAATATTGTCGTGATAGTAGGTATTGTTTTTATTTGTTTGACAGTTAATAAATATTCCATGATTTCTGAGGAATTACTTTTTGATTTTTCCTTCTTATTTTGTATTAGTAACTAGAGTTCATCTGAAAATAATAGATCTCTCGAAAAAAAAATGTTTTTATAGAAAATGTTGGAATTTAACAAGAAAAACAGCATAACTCATATTTTTAAATAATGTTTATTGTAAGTCAGATTACGTGGTCACGGCTTGAAATTCTGGTGTTTCATGATGGAAGCACTTATCATCTAACTTGCAACAGCCACTTTTATGTTTTTCTAGCCCAAAATAAAATATCAGATTTACTGTATATAGAGGGAATTGAAGAGCATTAAATTTCTTACACTTGATATATGTCTAACAGTTTTCCCAAAATCGTTCTCCGAAGTTAGATGCTTTTACAGTAAGTTCAAAAATAGAAAATGATCTACATCGATAAAATGTTCTACGATGCAAAATATAACCTTCTGATCAAAGATATAGACAGATCAGAAGGTAAAACGATTCAACAGGATGAATGGGACAATAAATAAAAAGGGCAATACAAAAAAGTTAGAAAAAAGCATGCTAAAATGTGAGAAAAGGCTGTCATTAGCATCTTCTATGTCCAGTAGCGAAACGTGGACGATTACGAAAAGAAAACAGATAAAATTAGAAACTGCAGAACCTTTTAAGACAAGCAGGCAGATATACGAGTCAAAACAGAAGCAGACATACAGATAGAAGGGCCGAATAAGCAATAGAAGCCGTAATAATAATTTTTAAAATTTCATTTAAAAAAGAAGGATTTTTTAAATTAATTTCAGTGTGTGACACTTTGCATTTAATTTAGGAATGGACGATTTTAAACAAAGACGTTTCCTTAATTACCAGAACTGACCAACGCACTTGACTAAAATGAAGGCAAATAAAATTCTATACAAAATATGCTTGGATTTGAATGTTGAATGAAATTTAAAAAAAATCTTATAGACAACTATA
Source organism: Agriotes lineatus (assembly GCA_940337035.1). Lineage (NCBI taxonomy): Eukaryota > Metazoa > Arthropoda > Insecta > Coleoptera > Elateridae > Agriotes > Agriotes lineatus. Next base: position 52,258 of record CALNHX010005630.1, on the reverse strand, counting down.
ACACTTGTGGTCTAAATAACTACTCTACAAATAGTTTTGAAAGTTATACTTTTTTTCATGAATTTGAAGTTGGATTAACGAAGGCCAAGTTAATGAAGCGAATGAAAAAAGGGACTTTCAAAACGTTTTGTACACGTAGTTTTTTGCATAGTGATCTCTTGTAACTCGAAATTTAGTCGAAAAGAACTTCGGAATTTACAACTGTCAAATTGACATTTCAATAAAATAGTTAAAAAGAGTGTAATTTTTTCACGATTTTGAGTTAAAAAATTGGTACTTTCAATACGATTTTTCGTTAAAAAAAGACGACTTTCATGATCACTATGCAAAAAAAAATATAAAACAGAAGATTATTGAACAACATGGAAAGAAGATAGATTGGATGGACTCCAGAACCTAACTGCAATACATAGATCAGGGTAGAAGAACTCCTGGTAGACTAGATGGAAAAATCAACTACAAATATAGTACGTCTAAAAAGTACTTATGTGGAATTTTTTATTATGGGGGTATATGGTTCGAGTGCGATTTTTTAAAACAAATAATAAATAGCCTATGCATTAGCAAGTAAGAGCAGTTATTTTCGTACAAAATGTTAAGATTTTTTAAATACAGATAATTCCTCATACTTTCTAGAAGTGCTACACTTCTACGAGTATATCAGAGGGTAACATACATATAATGGTGTCAAACCTGAATATCTGGTGATGATGGTGTTGATAAGTGAAACTGACGTGTAATCACCTTCTATGTGAGGATGTAATTCATTAAATACGAGTCTATATTCGGCATATACGTGTATTTTCAATTTAGAGGGATAGTTAACAGTTAAGTTTTTAATTTTTCAGAAATTTTGGTTTAAGAAAAACGTAAAAAGACACTAACTGATAAACTCCATAATCTACAACAATGTTAACATTTGAAACGGTGTACTTACCCTAAAGTAAACTGAGATTAGATTGAAATTGAGAGTATATTAAATATTTAAAATATATTTTCCAAAGATGGGCCCTGGAAAATGGAACTTTCCCAAAATTTCAGATATTTTTGAACCTTTAAAACTAGTCTATTTTCAAATTGGATCAAAACAAGGTTTTGACAAACGATTTGGAGGTAGAAGTATAAACCTGTTGGGATAGGATGTTCATTATGCGTAGATTTTGCCAACTAGTTCTGCAACTTTTACAGTAGCAAATATGTCTCAATGTCTTATTTTGAATATAGTTCATGTTGTCATCCTCAACTGTGTTGTAAGTATCCCCACTGCTGGACATCAATTTCTCCCTTTTGGGGAGGCTTAAAGCGTTAAGACCCCGCGGTTGCTACAGCCGGATTGGGGAACTGTAGTAGCATCAGCACTAGATTTTTGCGACCGTTGAAGTCGTTGGGGATCGAACTCAGGTTTTCTGCCCTAGAGCCAGGAACTCGGTTACTGAGTTTCAAATATAACCTAAAAATCGGTTTTGAAAGAGGATTTGCAAACAGAAGTATAAGGCCATTTATACAAGGTGTCCATATTTCGTATGTTTTGAAAATGACCTCTCTAACTATTACAGTGGTAGCCATTCCGCGATGTCTTTTTTTTTGTACAATTCAGATGACTTATGCAACATGCCTCACAATATAGAGATAATGAAATAAATTCATGAAGTTCTCACTGCAATTAACGTTTTATCTATGAAGTTGCAAATTCTACGAAATAATAGGTGATATCGTTCCGTATCTCTAAAATGTCTGATTCAGGTAAAAACCACCCACGGCCTTCATTCTAGAAAATACGTCGGCGCGTCAGCAATTGCTCGATTTAAGCGTTCTATTGTTTGGTTTATTATTTGTTAAATAAAATACGACGATGATAAAATACCACTTATTTTATTACTTCGACACGAAGTGTACGAAGTATTGAAATTCCCTCATATCGAAAACCACTCTTGAGTCAAATATCTCTAAAATTCGAGCCAACCGACTAATGAACCCACTATATCAAATCACCATCTCGGCGGTGCGGATCGTTTGGTGAAGATCCCAGCCCACTAGATCAATCCCCCGTATTGGGGGGGCCTAAACGTGCTGTGCGGGGGATGTATGTTGGTATGTGTATACGATTCCGGTCGCCAGGAACCTTCCTGAAGTCTTGGATCGTTTTCATAAGATAGGTCCTCCGAAAATGAAGGCAACATCAACTTTTGAACTATGGTCGTCGGCAAAAAAAAATTTTTTTTTGTTTTTTTTTATAAATAACTGGTTCATAGCATTTCATTGTATTAGCGAAACTGAGTGATGCTGAGTATGGAAGTATTCTTGGAAAGCACGGAAGGGTGCTTTTCTTGGGTGGGGGGTACCGTATATTTTCACTTACTTTAGAAACAAAAATATATAATAATCTACCCATCCCATAAACATGTCTGTTTATGTCACATGGCAATCTTCATAAATATGTCTCCAGTCCGACTACGGTAAATATGAAGGCTGCATTTGGACTTTCCTAAGGCTTGTAAATGTGCAACATTGCAAAGGAAGTCTATTAATAACAAGGTCGATGGATTTATGCCGCTAATTACAATTTCCGCCCCGATCATCCAATAAATGTCGGTCTGAAATGAATATGCTTATTTTTTCCGGTTTGGCTGGATCGTGAGGTCATCTAAAGTGGTAAGGAAATTCGTTAAGACAGTGGTATCCAGTTGTAAAGAGCACCAACCTATTGGACTTCTAGAGGTTCGAGGTGTTTGAAAATGATTATTATGTATCATGTACAGTCGCGGACGAAACTAATGTTCCAGTTTTACACTAAATATACTCTGTTCACATATTTTTTGCAAAAAGGTTGGCCTTGCATTTTTGTTATTGTATCATTTCCAGCTGTCATTTGACAGAATAGAATATAGCTGCTAAATGGACTGATTATTTTGATAGTACATGGGGATTTTCTGTTCTGCTTAAATGCCGCAACTTTGCATTTGAAGGTGTTTTATCATTTTTCTAATATAAATGCATTCCATAACCTCACCTGTAAACCTCGTTTAAACACAACAAAGTAATTTTACAGAGCTAAATTGGAAAAACTTCCATGGTCAAGCTTCATACAAAAAAGATGTAAACATATAGACGTTTGGGGTAATATTTTAAGAAATAAGCCAGAATTAATTAAAACTTCCGTTACCAAAAATGCAGAACGAAATATAAAAATTGGTATGTATGTATAATCTGTAACCTCATTTACCTTGCGGTGTAGAGGCTGGTGCTTTATGCGCTGGCATCTGGCGGTACAATGCTCAACTTGCCCCGAATTCGGGATACAGAGTTGGAGCGCGCCTTTGGTGCTTGCGCAGCAACCATTGTGTGAGGTGTGTGTCTTGGTGATGTTTGGTTTTGTAGTATATTTATGAGCTTACTATTTATTACTGGGTGATATAAGAAATACAGTGAGCACGTAAAGTTTGGAATAAATTCAGTATTTCCTAACATGTACGTTTCCGGTGAAAACGCTCGGACCCGTCGATTTTTATTTTTATTTGAGCATTTTTTGAAATAAAATGCATACATACAGGGTGTATGAGGTATGGCGTTATCGATGTTTTTTTAAATAGAAACTCTCTTTTTTATTATGGAATCTGAAAGAATGCATCTTTTTACTTACGGTAAGGTAATTTTTGGGTATAGGTCACATTACCAAAAATTAAGAAAAAACATTTTAATTTGCAAAATACTAAATTTCATTTTAAGAAGTGTGATTTTAAGCTTTTATCAATGACAGCAATCAACAAAAAACATATCGGTCGTCTTAGTTACTGTCAGGCAAACAACGGAACACAATTTGTACATTTAATTTAGTTGTTTTAAAAATTACTAAACTTAGTATTTTGGAATTTTTCAATTTTTTCTTAATTTTTGATCATCTGATCTATACTCAAAAAACAGCTTACCGTAAGTAAAAGGATGCGTTCTTTCAGATTCCGTAATAAAAAAAAGGGGTTTCCATTTAAAAAAACATCGATAACGCCATACCTCATACACGGGACACCCTGTATGTATGCATTTGATTTCAAAAAATGCTCAAATAAAAATAAAAATCGACGGGTCCGAGCGTTTTAGCCGAAAACGTACATGTTAGGAAATACTGAATTTATTCCAAACTTTACGACCTCACTGTATATTTAGTCTTTACTAGTTTCGGGGGTATAAAATGTAAACGCAGTAATGTCATATATTTAAACAAAATGAATATTCGTAGTTGTCGCATTATGAACCTAATTCCACGAAATGTCGTTCTATAGACCAATAAATTTAAATTGCAAAAAAGCAGGTCAAGTATTTATAAATCAAACTAAAAACGAAATGGCATGCAATCACGAAACTATGAATTATGTTAATCAATACCAGAGTTTTTTACTGCCTGAGCGAGTCATAAAACGTAACGTAGTGCTCTTAGCTCTTACGCTCCTTAAAACGGTTGCAACAAATATAAGAAAATTAAAGAATAAGAACATTTAAAACAATGATCGAATTCCTCAAGTTTTCTATGCGAGTTTATAGAAAATAAAACTGACATGAAATTCATGAACATGTTGAATGTATGAGAGATGCAAAGATGGCAAAATATGCACAAACGACAAGCAACTGATAGAGGCGCCAAGAGGAAGATACCTAAAAAGATGTGAGTAAACGGCTTTTACCTTCTTTTGAATAATTGCAAACGAACAAAATAAAACGTCCTAATAAAAGAGAGTACAAATCCAATTTCTTAGGTTTCGCAAAAATTAGAACAAGGGATTGTTACGGAAAGAAACGTGAAGTCTAGAGTTTTTCAGTTTTCAAAGTAGCATCAGATTAACTGTGCACAGTGTTATAGTAATTTACGTTGCAAGGCCGTTATTTAGAACTTTACCGTGTGAGCACATAAAGTTCTCGTAACAATCAAGCATTGTATAACGTTTTACGGTATTTTGAATCGTAAATCTTTAATAAAAAGTTCTGAAATTCAAATGACGTTTTTGCTTCTCTACGGGCTTAGCCCGTAATACCGATGGGGCCACAATTATACCGATGGGGCCACAATTATATATAACAGCAATAAGATAACATGAACAAGAATATAATACGTATTTCTTGAGTAAGAAAGAGATAAACATAGTAGCAAATATTCGAGAAGCCTTGACGCTTAATTTAATTATGACATTTGTCAACTAAACATGCCTACTAAAATAATTTTTTCGTATCGCCATCTCTTTCTTACTCAAGCATTCTACTTTGTTATTCATGTTATCTCATTGCTGTTATATATAATTATGGCCCCATCCGTATAATAGTTTCCGTAAGATCTACTAAAAGTGGTCAGTTTTAATATATGAGGTTCTAATATAAATAATATAAATAATAGTATATTATATCATGAGGGACTAAAGTGCACCATTTAATCCCGCGAGTGGAGTTTGTTGCCTCGAGGGCGAAGCCCGAGGGCAATAACCACTCAAGGGATTTAGGCACTTTAGTCCCGAGGTATATACGCTATTTTTTGCACTTTTGGGAACATTATCATCAAACATTTCCAAAATTTGGAATCTGTCAATTTGGAAACTGACAATTATAATTTATTACAAACTGAATTGCAGCAGGTCCTGGATAGCCTGAATCAGTTGGCAGTACTGAAGTGTATTGTCAGTATATGTCAAATTCGAGATTTGCAGGTTAAGTTTTACGTCAGTGTGTGTCAGATGACAAACAAAACCTAACCTACTAACCTCGTGTGTACATAAATTTACCATAGTTACGGTATCATTTTTACTTTAGTCCCTAGGGATTAAATGAGTTACTTTAGTCCCTAGGGATTAAATGATCTACTTTAGTCCCTGTTTACGGGGACTAAAGTATCAACTTTAGTCCCGGAAGTGCAAAAACCTTAATAGTAACCACGTAGTTTGGTAGTGTAGCCACGGTTATTTACAGCAATGCACATAATATGGTAGTGTAGCAACAGTTATTAACGGTCGTGGCTGTTAAATTTTAAAGACCTTGGTTGTTATGGGTGACATTTCGATTAAGCACACAGTACTGATGTAGTACAATAACATGTCCGTATTATGAAAAAATTATAAAGGGCTGTTTATCACCAACCTACGGTTGATGAACTCTAAAGAGTCTCTTTACGGGCTAAGCTCGTAATAGTTATTGACGTCATTAGGCCGATATATAGACAATAACGGACACGGTTTGATTTTGACGTGATCCTTAACGGCCGGCGGCTGTTATGAATATGTTTATTTAGTTCAGTTAAAATAGTATAATGGTATAGCATTACGAAAAAATTCAAAGCAATTAAAGGTTTCTCTGTCAATAGATATTATAATACAATGAAGTTGAAGTTGACATTGACGAATATGTTTCTACTATGAAAAAGTTAAAATCAAAGCCTTTCCTAGGCGATCTCAACGCTTGTGGATCTCCTTACATTGTATAAAAAATAGTAATTTGTATACCAAGGCACTAAAGTTTAACTTTTTCTAACTTCCGTACGGCCAAGGAAAATAAGCCACATTTTTTTAAATCGCGAGAAATCCGAAAATGACAACATTTTAACCAACTTTTGTAGGTTATGTTAACGACGGTTTACGTTTACCTATCGCCCCACCACTTACAAAAAGTCGTAAAACAATGGATTACTTCGTTGCCGATTTTTAGTATTTTAATGACGATTTTGACGTTCTTCACTGCCGATTTAAAAAAATAGTACTTTGTATACCAAGGCACTGAATTTTAACTTTTTATTACGAATGTGGATTTAGTTGCCGAGGCCCGTAGCGTAGGGCCAAGGCAAATAAGCCACATGAGAAACTTCAGTGCCGAGGTGTACACTATTTTTTATTTGAATTCGAAAAATGGTGAAATTACAACATTTTAACCAACTTTTGTAGGTTATGTTGACGTCGATTGACGCCTATCTGTCGCCTCGCCACCTACTAAAAAGTCGTAAAACAATGGATTACTTCACTGCAGATTTCTCGTATTTTAATGACGATTTCGGCGTACTTGTCGATTTCAAATAAAGTATATATTTTTTAATCGGCAGTGAAGAACGCCGAAATCATTATTAAAATAAGATAAATCGGCAGTGAAGTAATCCATTGTGTTACGACTTTTTTCAGGTGGCAGGGTGACACTTGGGTGACAGGAAAAGTCAACATACCTACAAAAGTTGGTTAAAATATTTCAATTTATCGATTTTGCGTATAAAAAAACATTATGTCCTCGGCAATTTGAATCAATTTCATGCTCTAAACAACTGCTATAATATGGCCAAATGGAAGTTTCATCAAAATAAAGTAAGTGCATTCAGCTGTTTATTGAGTGCCAACTTTAACAGCTGGAATATAATTTCATGCCAACTTTACTACCACACATTAGCCACTGCAAAGTGAATGGCTTTTATCTCAAGATTGTGCTAAATGATGAAACAACTCTTCAGAACCTATATAGTATGTAGCTGGGACTCTTAGTAAAACAATTAACTTATATTGCTGTTACATCATTTCAGCATCTGATTTCAATTTGTTGCTAAAGAGTTCGGAATCTTGTTTTATTAAATAGCCATAGACCACAATCAATTATGATACTTTCCGAATTTCTTTTTCAGTATAGCAAAGTTTTATGTAATTATTAAAATTATGAAGTGTTAAATACCATTAATTTTGTCTTTATTCTAAAACTATTTGTTTAGCTACTAACAAGTTGTTTGATTTCAAAGCTACTACTTATCTCTTACCACTACCATTATCTTTGCGGTGGATGCCATATGTTGAATCTTGTCAAATACGAATATTTAAAAAAATATAGGAGACACAACTCAAACACCAATAAATCTTAAATAAGAGAGCTAGTTAGTAGGTATCTACAAGCGCCTGAGTGTTGTGGCAAAACCTTATAGTTTTTCAAACTACCAAAGGTATTTCATAAAAGCTTCCGCACAGTACTCGTGAAAGACCAAATGATTAAAAGTTTATGTTATAAATAACCAACAATAGTCGCTTATGTAACCAACCGTGGAAGAAAAAACATCAGGAAGACAGATTAATTTTTCTTAAATTTAATAGAAAATGCTTTACGAACATAGTGCAACCAATAATTTCAATCATTCTGGAATAGAAATTAGCGTTGCGTGGGACAATGCAAAAAATAACAAGAAGTGAGACGAGAACAGTCATACTCATCTCATGTGGAAAATTTTCTATGTAGAATCTAATCTATGTATAGTAAAATTTATTTCTCATCTTGACTCAATTCGATTTTTTTGTTATACCAGTGAAATGTTTATGGAGAAAGCTAAGAAATTATAAGCAATAAGCAACATCAGAAAGTAATGTAGTTGAGTATATAGGTATAAAATATGCCCAAATAAGAATGCACAGCTTGGGGATTTTGTAAACGGTAAGAGAGATGGTTAATCTGAGCAAACATGCATGTTTACAAATGTAGTGCTCCCGAAATATAATGCACTATGAGGATAAAAGCAGCGCAGAGCCGATAGCAAATGTGGTGCCATCTTTGACATTGAAAATGAATATATTAGAGTCCCAAGCATGGTTCTGGTAATAAATTAGTACTTATCGGTATAACTAGTAAGTAAGTAAGTAAATAAGTAAGTTTATTCATCAAGAAAGATGTTTACAACAAAATGACAAACAATTCATTTACAAACAGATTTGGCATAGGCTAGTTAGAACATAACCTTATAAACTGAGATACATTTGTTGCCTGTTTCGCTTCATCAGGCATTTCATTATATAATTTTAAACCTTTCTAATATAGATTTTTTTTGGGAACATGCTTTCGTTGTTGAAGATAATCTAAAATTATATAGGTACACTTCTTATCTCATAAGTCATAACCATGTATATCTCTATTGTATACAATAAATGTTTTTAAATAATCAGGTAATTTGTTATTAACAATTTTACAGATCAGAATTAACGTATTAAAATAAATTCGCTGTTTAATACTAATTGCAGAGTTTCCAACATTAAATTGATGCTGGTTCGTCTATTACAAAATAGAATAATACGCATTGCTCTATTTTATAGTTTTTATCGACACTGCAATTCACCTTCGTTGGCTATAAATAACACGCTAGCACAATATTCAAAATGTGGTACAATAATTGTTTTGTAAAGAATTATCCTCGACCACAAGTTTAATTTGGAACTGATTCGCCCAAAGAAACCTATTTTTTTAGCCGTTTTACCTACAACAAAATCCACATGTTCCTTAAAAGATAGCTTATTATTATCTATTACAATACTAAGATATTTTATTTTAGGGACATATTTAATTACTACATCGTCAACAATTAGACTAGTTACCGTATTGGATATTAATAATCATTCGCTACTGATAATCATTGCATTTGTTTTAGATGTATTTAACTTAAGCTTGTTCAATTTTAGCCATTTAGATATATTTTTGGGGTCACCATTTAATTTATTTACTGCATCTTTCACATTGATATCGGCACTAGTTATTAGAGTGTCATTTGCGAATAAATTATATTGACAACTTTGCACTGCTTACAGAACAGTGGGAAACAAAGGCAGTCTTCACAGGTTTGATACTTTTTACAGGTTAGGTACTCGTATATGAATATGAATATAAAAGTCGTGATCACTTCAAGTTCAAAAATCCTAATATAAAAAAATCGTAAGAACAACTCAGGGTGCAATTGAAAAATCAAAATATCGCCCACCACTAACTGAAGCGCATTTATTTATCTTGGGTGATCTCGGTTGTTTCATGCAGTTTTGTACAAAAAAAGGCGGAATATAGCATAACTAAGTATTCTCAACATTAATTTTTAAAGCCTACTGTTAGCTGAAATGCTTAAAATAAAAGAACTTGGACGGCCTACACCGGTATTAAACGTCAGCCTGCAAAATTAGGTTGGAACTGGCATTTGACACTTATGGACATTTTATGTTGTGTTTGAATACTTTTTGTTTGGTGCATATGACGTTTCCTTATGGATTATTACAATTAAAATTCATTGCTATATTTGGATTGAAACATCGACGGAATTATTATTTTTTCCTTTGTTATTAATTAAGAGCTCCCCAAAATACAATTATCACGAGCCGCATCTGGTGTTGGTTAAATATTTTTTCATGTATTTTTATTCATTTTAGGTTATAGCATAGTGGACTGTGACATTTTATAATAACAAACCTTTATTCGTTTATTTACGAAACAATTAACATATACTTTTCATGAAAGAAACAAAACAAGAATGCCCTTTACAAGGGCGTATTGATATACCTATAGTCGGCCTTGGATGGAACACATGAAACAAAGGGACATTGTTTACCATGGAAATTATCTTTCCATGTCTGTCAAATAAGTGTACATTTTTGAAAAAACCGTGTTTGAGAATTTTGCATAAGAGGAAAAATGAGTATAACATTGTCATAAAGTACCTTTACATGAAGGGGTTGAAGTATAATACCATCGAGAATATAAATAAAGACTTCTCCAGTTTTTATAAGTGGTCTGAAAGAAATGGTATGCGTGTTAACGGTACAAAATTTTCTCTAAATGTGCTCGTTATGGCAAATGCTTTTAATTTATGTGGACTGAAAATTATATGAAGCGTTAAGAGTTAAATTTTATAGGGCCAGCAAAATGCTAACGCAGCTGAAAGGTGAAAAGCGATGTAAAGGAACCATAGAATGCAAAGAGAATGATAAGGCTACGTAAGTTCGAACAAAGAACAATAGTGCAGCGCTAATCAAAACTCGTGAAAACAGTGCGATTAAAACGAAAGTGATTAAAAGCAAAGATTTAAGTTACCGAACACCACTACGTGCTACGATTGACAGTTACTGAAAACAGTTTAGTTTCTTAGTAAAATAATTGTATCAAATCTTACATCCAGAACAATTGATGTATTAGTTGCTAAATTACTTGATGTTCGTTTTTTATTGTTTCCAATCCTAGCCATGAAAAATTAAGCTGTGTGCAGGTTTGGCTCACAGAATATTGTAAATTTTCGAATATAAAAATTTTCTGTTGAAGTCGCAAAGTTGTTTTTAATTATATTCAGTGTGCAGTCCATCTGTGTGTAGAAATTCAGTGTGCTAAAATATCCCAGTGAAGAGGGATCTGTGCTGCAAGATTTGACCAAGTGCGTTCAACATCAGGGCCATTTTCTACAAGTTCCGGAGCAGAGGTCGGCTGAAATTTGTATCCAATGTGTGGAAGAGATCGCTCTTGCTGTTTACGTCCAGAGAGCAAAAACCAGAAATAATCCAGATTTGTGTAATCGCCGTGGCGTCAGTGAAAATTGTATACAGCGTAGGAAGCCCATCTTATAAGGTAAATTTAACAGGAAAACAGATCCGGAGGCTCATTAGCTTTGGGCTACTTCAAGAATAGACAAGTTAGAAGGTCCAGAGAGACTTTTTTAGCCTCAGGGTCGTTCCAGAATATTTTTATTACGATAGCGTCGTTTGATTTTGCGGGTCGGCGTCCTTTTGACGTCAGAAAAACAAAACCGATTAGCCGCATTACGTCATAATTTGCATTGCATATTCCTGATGCGAAATTCGTTGATTGTTGGTATTTTGAGTTCAAATTACGCTAATTTGTGCGATCATTCATTTCTGTTTACGCTGTCAAGTTATAGGTTAAACTGTCAGATGCAAGAAAGTCGGGTATTTGCCATACTTGAATAAAATTTATACTCAACAGTAAATGCTATACTGGGTGTTAAAATCTAACCCTTGCAGATAAGAATTTTCTCATGCAATAACCGAAGCATTATTTAAATAAGTTGCCAATGAATAAAATAGTAAAGGCAATAAACTATTTATTTTGCAGTAATTAATAATTACACAACATCAATTTTTAATGAACCCCTAGATTTCACAACTTCTGAATTCTGGTTAAAGCTATTAATTGTATTTGTGGTGATTATCCCTAATTATTTATTTATTATGTCCCATAAAGGAGAGGGTCATTACAATATATTCTTTTATTTTGTAATTATATTAAGTTTTGATATACTATTGTGCATGTTGTAAATTGTGAATATGATAATGTAGGGGCAGTGGAAGATCGGTTTTATTGAACTTCTGCAATTTATGGTAGATATATATTTTAAAACAATAAAAAATATTATTATTATTATTATCATATTCCTACAGTGCCTTCATAAATGATCAAACGTTTTTGAATGGTTATTATTTTGGCGCCATTTATTTATGTTGGTGGCACTGTAAGTCTATGTCTAATTTGAGGTTATCAGGTTAGATTTTCCATCAGTTTTGACACAGACTGACGCAAAACCTAACCTGCTAACCTCGAATTTGACATAGACTTACAGTGCCACCAACATATTATTCATACGTTGTATAACCATCCTAAAACTAAGGTCTACACATTACCCTTTTGCTGTGACGTAACAATCTTCTTTCTTTTTTTAACTATTTTCGAAGAGAAACGTCGGATTACATAGGTCAAGAATGTCTTGGTTTGAATAACGTGTTATTTGGGGCATCGCTTATATTAAAGGTTAGGTATATGTCAAATTCTTTTTGAAGTCTACTACCTGTGATCTAAATAACCTAAATAAGATGGTAAATTGTTGAATTCATAACAAAAAAAGCTTTTACAATCCGGCATCAGAAAATCAGAACTGTATTTAAAAAATTAAGTTGATGATGATCGCTCGGAAACAAAACCTCGGATAAAAAAATTGATAACATAATCTTTAAGTTCATTAAGAGTTGCTATAAAGAAGTCGTATCGTTTGGCTTTTAACTTTAATATTAATGCCAAAAAAAATTGGATTTAAAATTAAAATATTCAGTTTTTTAAGACTGATAAACGAAAAATCATATTAACAATTTCTAGGTGTAATTTTGTAATCCTTTAATTACGCAACTTGTTTCCCATTTAACCACATTTGCATCTTACTATTAATAAGATCCCCATACTGGCCCTCCTTATCTTGGACACACTGTATACAGAACTCTTTTCGCATTTTCAGAAATTTTAAACCCAATCTAACTAACTCCACCTGCCCATTGCATCTCATTTAAAATTTGAAATTAGACCTTAAAGAGTATATCCTAGAACTTCAAAACTTCAAGTTGCAGCTGATGCTGCCTATTTTAGTGTAACCATCTGTTAACGGCTCGAGTAATTGAGCTGTGCACCTTGGCTCCGAGCCAAGCTAATTTTGTAGTAACGCCAGTAATTAAGCTAAATTCTTATCCTACATTTTCGGCTAGGGCCACATCAACGTGATTCATTAGTTTAATTCATAGTAAGATAATATCCAGTATTGGGATTGAAGTGCAGAACTCTGCTACTCACATAAAAGAGCAGACTATATATTAGTGATGTCAAAAAAGTAACTATTCGGTAGACAGTACCCGACAAAATCCAAAATAATAGATATCAACTTGCAAAAGTATTCTTTAAATTTTTAAAACAGTTGCTGAAGTTTATGTGATAAGATTAAGTTTGAATCCTATTTGAAAAAGTAGATACTGGTACTGTGTTCGGGGAAAATATATTTTCAGCGGGTGTTTTCAACAACCTCTTTACATATTAAATGTGTAAAAAATTCAACTAACGATGTTATCGTGTGCATCAGCCCTGGGTGCAATTCTTAATTCTGAAAAAAAGCAGTAAGCACTTAGTTTTGTTTGTTTATGTCAGCTATAACAGCTCTGTGAATGCAAAGAGTAGGTACTCGCCACTCGATGTAAAACAAATGGATTCTCTAGCAAGCTGGTATATGAATTTTCAGTTTCAGGTACTCCATTCGAGCTGGTTGCGGATGTTTGTGTGACATGCATAGAGTAAATGAATACTCAATAACGAATACAAAGTAACGGATACTACAACAAACAGTTACAAGTACTGAAAAGTAACGAAAACTAACAATACTAACTATAGGTACATACAGAGGTGCATCTCGTTTACTGTGGCCAACTTATTTTTACTAGCACATTTTTAGAAACCCAAAATTAGCGGCACTTGCTCTTATTATATTCTTTGCTGTGCTAAAGTGCACAACAGTACAAGGTTATATAAACATAAAATTCCTTAGTGTGTGCAGTAGGTACAATAAGCTTGAAATATTTCTAAAGAACTGAGCACAAATTTATTCCAGTTAGTGTTTGCTTTGGCCACTAAAAATGAACAGCAATTTGAAAAATGTTGACTTTATTGCACGTTTCACCAGCGAGGATCTTACGAATGCGTTAGCTAAATTTGAAAATACACATCTTCAGGTTATTTCCATTTATTTGGAAAAATTAAATTAGTCTAGCTTTAAGTACCCAGCACTGTATCAACTAAAATACTTTTAGAGCTTTATTTTTCCAGAAGTTCTAATAACTCTATTACTCACAAAATCTATTAATACACCAGGTTCCTTGCTTGGATTTTTTACTGCCAACATTACAAGTTGCTACTATTTGTATTCCGTTAGGAACTTATTTAACAAGTTTATGTAGCCGTATTGCAATGTTTTAGTGCAAAACATCGGACTTTAGCACTTTTATCTATTGATAAAGCATACTTTCAGTGTGCATCACTGTTTTATATTCTGTAAATATGTGTTCATGTAATAAACTTATCTACGTTCTAGAATTATTGATTGTTTATTTAATTGAAAATAAAATGCGTATCTCTTCATTTTTAGCTGGCAGTGTTACAATGCACCGGCTTATCTAATCAAATTAGCACTGACCTATACGAAAGATATTTTGTTATTAATAGTTCTCACGTTCTTGCATTTGCATATGCTCTTATGCATTTAATCTAATTAGTAGTAACCTACTAAAACATATTATTAACATTTGTTATGATTTGGATTATTAATTACCTTGTAATCCCTCTAGCAAAGACTGCATGCTTTGTGTAATAACGATAGCATATAGTCTTTTGTCTTGCAAACACATACCTTTGTATGTATCAGCATGCAGTAAATTTAGAATCAAATCTTTATTTAATATCTGTGGATTGGCATAACTGCCACTACGTTTATATATTGGTTATATTATTCAGTATTCTTTTAACCCCAATCTCTCTGTTTGGTACGGGCGAGGGGTGATTTTGATTAGTAGGTATTTGCTGTCATTGGCGGTTTTGTTATGTGGCTCTTTGCTGTAATTTCCTTTTTTCTCTACATCTAGGTATATTAATTACTATATATTTGATAAGGTGCATGTCTTCAATATTAATCTACTTGATTTATATACATTGACTGGTGTAATATACTGTATGACCTAATTTTGTTCCGCATATGGTTACAATGGGTAAATCCTGTAATTTAAAAAACTGTTGTTTCATACACTCTATTAATTGACTTGGGGTAAGACTATAATACCCAGTGGCAGTTGTAGCACAACTATTGCTCTCAGCTAATGATAGAACACAGATGCTTTAGACACCATGGTTTCTCCCTGCCAAAGACCGTTGCGCATGGTGAACAGCCACATCCTACCCTACTCAAGGTAACTTTATTTTGCAAAACAAGACAGATCTAGACGAGTAAACCACAATAACAAATTCCTTCAATTAAAAGAAGTGGGTCTAGACGCTAAAAGGTGGCAGCTCCACCATCAGGATCGTGTGTAGTTGGCAGATAACCAGCTTTGTATTTGTAATTTGCACCTTAAATTTAGAAACATCAAAGAAACCAACGCAGGGATTAGCTGGACTGGACAAATGATGACAAATTTTAGCATAACAAATGCTATACAACTTGTTGAAATGTCCGTATGATGTAGGAACGCCACAAACTAGCCCAAGTCTCAAAGGAAATGCACAACTACAACCCCTTGGTTTTAGGCCTCAGTGATAGTGAAAAATTAAAACTGGCAAATAGTGACACCCTACTCTACTCTTGCAAAACTCAGGATGAAAATCGAGAAAGTGGAGTAGGAGTGTTGATTAATACAGAAACGAGAAAATCCTTGATAAGTTGGCGTCCCATTTCAAAACAAATAATAATTTCAAAGTTTCGCACTAGTGCCAGAAATATATCTATCATACAATGCTATGCCTCAAAGGAACACCAAACATAAGAAACAAAAGATAGGTTTTATCAACAACTAACAAACAGTATCAGCAAACAGTTGAGGTGTGACAATGGTGACGACAAAAGAAGTGTTGGAAAATTTGGGGTGAGACAACGAAATGAGAATGGCGACTTATTTGTGGAGCTGTGCAGAAATTTTGAATTAATAATTAGTGGAACCACTTTCCCACATAGAGAGATACACAAGATCATGTTAATCTCATCTGATAGAACTAGGAACCAAATAGACTATATTGTCTACAGTAGAAAATGGAACAGTTCCTTTCAGGGTGCCAGCAGTGACCACCACACTGTAAATGCCACTATAAGAATAAAACTTGCTATGAAAAAAGTCATTAACCATTCTTTAAAGGCAAGATTTTCGACTTACAAATCTTAAAGATACCAAGGTGTACAATGAACTCAAGACCAGACTAAACAACAGGAAAGACTGACTTCAACTGCATTCAAAACGAGGAAGTCTAAGAACACCAACGAAAAACAATGGATAACAGACACAGCTTACAATTTAATCACACAAACAAAGAAAAGCAAAACAAAGGTCAATCTGCGCAGTACGATACAAAAAACAAAAAATAGTAATGGAATATAACAATCTGAGCAAAGCTGTTACGCGAAGCACCAGGCAAGACAAAAGAAAATGGTATGACAAAATAGCAGATAAAGCAGAGGCAGTAGTTAAACACAATAATATGAAAACACTGTACTAGATGATTTCTGAGGCTTTCACGGCCATTGTCATTAAGTAACAAACGACTTCCGACATTGGACCATGTACACTGTACTAGTTAACAAACCGGTTAATCAATACAGGACAAACAGCAATCTAAACATAAAGGATAAGAATAGCAAACTACAAACAAATGGGAAGTTGGGAAAAATATCATACCAAGATCATTGGAACTAAACCTGTAGTAGAAGTAATAAAATTATTAAAAATAAGGAAATCTGACCCTTATGATTAAACAGCAACATGCCCAATTAAGGTGAGATAAAAAACACCATTAATCAGTTACAATCCAGCAAGACGGCTAGGACTCAAAGTACATAAAGACTGTATTGTAAAATTGTTATAGCCCATTATTAACAAAGTTTGGGCAAATGAGAGAACACCATGGAGCAGTTATTAAATTGCCAAAAACCGGAAATCTAAGTTGTTCTAGAAACTGGAGAGATATAACCTACTATGTGAATGCCGTCAAAAATATTTGACGATTCTACTTAAGAGAATGACCGACACTATCGAACAAATAATTAGGAAAGAGAAAACAGGGTTCAGACTGGAAAGGTCCTGCATATATCACATAAATACTAATCACTGAGCAGTTCCATGAATGGAAGTCGCCGCTTTACCCAGTGTCAATAGATTTTAAAAGAGTGTATGACAGTTTAAATTAAACAATACCATCTGGTACATACTGATACACACACAGTCATCCCACAGAAACTGGGAAATATTATGAAATATCTCTACACAAACGACTACTGTAGAATACTACACAAGACCAAAATTAAAAACAAAGTCAGGCAAGGCTGTCCTTATCCCCACTTTTATTTAAGCTAACTTTAGACTGGATTATGAAAGCTGTCAATAATGATAACAGAGGCATAACATGAGATTTCCAAAGCCGATTGGAGGACGGACTATGCCTTTTATCTCATACATATGCTGACAGATCAACTAAACTTCAACGCCTAACCACACAAGCAGCCCTAATAATAATAATGGTGAGGCACTAACACCCCATGAAGGAGTTTGGCCTGCAAGGCGGAAGGTTAGAGCTTCCGTATCCTCGCTCTCACACCCGGCTGTCGCGTGTCAAATTCATGACACGTGGTGATGTGGTGAGTACCACGCATTAGACAGCCGCATTATTACCCCTTGTTCTTTTGAACGCAGGTTCCCAATTATTTAAAGCGACTGGGTAGGCCGCCCGCCAGGCATCGATCTGGGATTTGAACTCCAGACTTCCGCGCCGCAGTCCGATGCTCTAACCATCAGAGCCACGCTGGCGCTCGCAGCCCTAATAGGACTTAAAATTAATGTAACTAAAACAAAATCCAAGAGAATAGAAACCCGCAACATTAATAAATTTTCCGTTGATGGTGAAGGAGTCGATGAAGTTAATAGATTCTGCTACCTGGGCTCCATTATTACTAAGAAAAGAGGAACTGAAGCGGATTGTTTAAGTTGACATAGAACTTGTTCCTTCTTTGCCAATAAAGAAAGTTTTGAGTACTGCTGGTCACCACCCATATTGCAACATAATTCGAAAAAACTACATGAGAAGGTAGGTATAGGAAACAATAAAAATCTGGTGTGATACACGCACACAACTTCCTTTTACAGTGATCTTATAATTGGCCAAAAATTTGATTTTAAATTTTTAAGCATTTGTCAAAAATTTTCAAAAATGACAAATTCTACAAAAACGGTACAAAATAGAGCGTTAGGTGAAGAGACAAATTTTCACATATAATCTCATAAAAGCATTAATTCTTTCCAGAAATTTTTTTGAGTGCGGTCCAACAACGTCGTATTAATTTGCCTGAGCGGGACGCGAGGGCAAATTAGGACGTTGTTGGAATGCACGAAAATAATTTCCGGATATGAATTAATGCTCGAATGCAGATTCGGTAAGAAAATCGTAACGCCACAAACCCTCACAGTTAGGATGGTCTACCTACAAAAAATTTCCAAGAAATTTTTTTATTGTCTTGGTTACGGCTCGTGAACTAATTTTTCTATTGTCATTAATGGGTGTCGTACGATTTTCACATATAATCTCATAAGAGCATTAATTCTTTCCGGAAATTTTTTTGAGTGCGTTCCAACAACGTCGTATTAATTTGCCCGAGCGGGACGCGAGGGCAAATTAGGACGTTGTTGGAATGCACGAAAAGTAATTTCCGGATATGAATTAATGCTCGAATGCAGATTCGGTAAGAAAATCGTAACGACACAAACCCTAAAAAGAAGCAATGTCTACCTACAAAAAATTTCCAAGAAATTTTTTAGTTGTCTTGGTTATGGCTCGTGAACTAATTTTTCTATTGGTCATTAATGAGTGTCGTACGATTTTCTCTAGAATTTTAAGCTGAATTCAAAAATGTAATAATATAGGTACCGGGTGTTCTCTTTGAAATAGGAGTTAATAAAAAAAATTAAAAATAAAACAAAAGAAACCCATTTCAGAAGTATTCAACTGGAAAATCACCTATCTCACCTCAATACACGTTAAAAATGTAATAAAAATAAAAAGTTTGAAAAAATCGTTAGAGCCGTTTTTGGAAAAATCGAAAAAACTGAAAAATCACAAGAGTAAACACCTACTTCTGGTTATGCGATTTTCTTCAAAAGCTTGCTGTCGCATCTACATAGTACACAAAATTTATATATGAAGTTTCAACCTCATTGCTCTTTTCGTTTTTGAGATATTCTGTTCACAGACACACAGACAGACAGACAGACAGATAGACAAACACACAGACAGACCAATGAAAAAAAAATATGTTTTTTGAGTTAAGGGTCTCTGAAACGTGAAGATCTGTTGAAAACTCAATTTTGAATTTTTGGGGTGAATCCAATACTTCCTTTATTGTAAAAGGAAGTAAAAACAGATGCCAGACAAATAGAGACAGGGAAAGAGACTTAGGAGAGTGTAGAAATTATAGAGGCATCGCTTGACTGAACACTAGTTCAATGATGAATAACAAAACCAACCAATGGTAGAATAGGAGGCCATCAATATGGAACCAAACATAGGAAAAATGCTACAGACATGAAGTAGACTTTACCTGCTATTAACACATTTCCAACAAGTACATGATATAATCATTAGTTATATCATAAGTTGTGAATATTTTGGTGACATGCTTGTGTCAATATCCATATATATAATAGACTTGTCCGGGATGCTGGTCCATCCGGGACGCTGGTCCGTCTGGGACGCTGTTTCAGCAGCCAAACCGTAAGAGATAGAGAAAGAAGTTATTAAAGTTATATGTTTGGAATGGTCATGTCAGGTCAGGAACCGAATTTCAGTCACGTGACACTTCCGGTTTTTGAGAAATCACGTGATCACGTGATTTCCGTCCGTCCGGGACGCTGTTTCAGCAGCCATACCGTAAGAGATAGAGAAAAAAGTTATGAGAGTTATATGTTTGGAATGGTCATGTTAGGTCCGGAACCGAATTTCAGTCACGTGACACTTCCGGTTTTCGAGAAAATAAAATATTTTAAAAAATATTATTGTTTTTATTTAATACACGTTCTATTTGAAAAACGGTTTTTTTGTTTTATTAAATGAGACATTTGTCTCACTGGTTAGTTGTTGTATATTCCGTTCACATCTTTTTGGCATGACGGGATTTTTGCCCATGAACAGAACCGTAATTTTTATTTTGTTGTATAACCTGCATAACCTCCAACAAATTTACTGTCACTTGACAGAACATAATATTGTTGCCAGATGGAATGCTTACTTTGATTATACTACTCCTCTAACATCAACCAATGAAAAACGGCAAAATGCATAGTTACGCATGTACTAACTTTTGATAATGTCCATAGCAACTGTGAGAGTCAAATATCTTCCTGACTAATAGGTGATAGTCACACGCCTTCACAAACATCACGTTACCTGCTGTCAGTAAAATTGTCACTTATAATACCATGAGTAGTCAAAGTTATGTAGAATATTTTTGCTGTGGTATGACGAATGTCCATTGCGCTTAGGTTCGATTAGGACGACTGCGCTAGCACAAGTCCTAATCCCAAGTGCAATGGACATGAGTGATACCACCGGAAAAATATTCTACTTAACTTTGACTAAGAATGGCATTCGAGGGTGTATCTGTCTCCAGGTCAATTAATATCTAAATTAATTCTACCTAAACGGAGAGCGTAAGACTCGATAATACCCACGCAAAGTAGAAGTTTTTATAGGGACTTACCTTGATGGACATAAAGGATGGGAGTGGCACATCGATTGACCCGTGACTCCAGGAGCACAAAACGATAAACACGAGCGGTTACACAAAACAACAAAAAACGGGATCAGTTGACCGACCGTTCACCAACTCGTCTTAGGTTCATCTCTTGCTATGTGGGCCACCGACCCAAGATTTAGGGGTGGCAGGAGAGGGGACAGTAAGCCCCATAACTCGACGTTCCACCAATAGTGGGTAAACTTACCGCTAGGTAGAATTACAAACTACATTAAATTTATGTACAGCTATTTACTTGTATTAAGAATTACGAATGAAATAAACTAAACTAACATGATTAAAAGCTAAATACCAAACATTCCGCCCACCAAAAAGGCCATGCATTTTTCTATCCGAGATCGGTGATGGTTACTGGGAGGGCAAAGGGCATAATTTAACCACCGGGCGCTGAAAGCTACCACTGGTCATTTTAACCGTGGCTACTCGCACCACTCCATCCATACCAGGATGCACCTTTTCCACCCTGCCGATACGCCACTGCAGAGCCGGAGCGGAATTGTCTTTAATCAGAACTACTAGCCCCGGTTCCAGGTTTTTGGTGGGATTTAACCACTTCGAACGCTGTTGGAGTGTTTGTAAATACTCCGAATGCCATCGCCGCCAAAAATCCTGGTGCATGCGTTGGAGCAATTGCCATCGATCCAGACGATTGATTTTTAGATTGGTCAGATCTTCGTCTGGGACAGCGGAAAGTGGTTCAAGAGTTAAGAAATGCCCGGGTGTTAACACTGCAAGATCGTTGGCGTCCGTACTAAGCGAGCACAGGGGTCGAGAATTTAAGATAGCCTCGATCTGTACGAGTACCGTGAGCAATTCCTCGTAGGTCAGAATTTGATCGCCTATCACTCTAACCAGATGGGGCTTCACTGACTTGATTCCTGCTTCCCAGACCCCTCCCATGTGAGGGGCCGAAGGGGGGTTAAATGACCAGGAAATGTTTTCATACTCAACCGCGTCCTTAATGAATTTAATAAGTTTTCTATTGGCACCGATAAAATTAGCTCCGCAATCACTAAAAATGGAGGAACAACGGCCCCGCCGAGCGACGAACCTGCGCAACGCTGCCAGACATGCATCGGTTGATAATTCCGAAACTAATTCTAGATGCAGGCATTTAGTAGCAAAACATACAAACAAACATATGTAAGCCTTTTGTGGCGCAAGACCCCGACGTCTACCTAACCTGATGTGATATGGGCCACCCATAGCAACTCCTAGGACTGCGAATGGTTTAATTTGGGTAATCCGGGTAGCGGGAAGATTCCCCATTGGAGGTGTGACCGATTGGGGCTAAACGCGAAAACAGCGATTGCATTTCGAAACACAACGACGAATTGCGCTTTTAGCAGCTATGATCCAAACCTGTTGCCTCAATAAATGAAGTAACGTCTGAGGCCCGGGATGGAAATAATCTTCGTGGAATTGACTTATAATCATCTCGGTCAGCTTGTGCTTTTTGGGCAATAGAAAAGGGTGTTTACTGCCATAAGCAATATTAGCATGAGCTAAACGACCGCCCACCCTGACAATTCCTTCGCAATCAAGAAATGGAGCGAGTGTTCTAATTGGCTTGGAGCCTTGCTGATTTGAATTCAATCTTCGAATATCATCACAAAAAGATATGTGCTGAACATGCTTAATTAATAGATTTAGGGCCCTTTGTTGTTCACCTACAGTGATGGACCCGAATCGCCGTGTAGTAGCGTTGCGGCAGTTGTGCACGAACCGCATGCAATAGGAAATGATCCTTTTTATTTTCCGTAACGATGAAAATCGAGACAATAATTGATCGCAATTAAATGGATTAAATGGCTCATCGTTCACGGTTGTTGCCATCAACACAAGTTTGCGTTCTTCGCGTAAAACTGATTCCATGTCCAAGGAGTTTTGATCGTTTAGGGTAGGCCATGCGTCAGAATTTTTTGAAAGCCAAGAAGGGCCGCTCCACCATAAGGGGTGGTTCAGCAATTCCCGAGGAAGAAGTCCCCTGGATGCGCAATCCGCGGAATTATCAGCGGAAGGAACGTGGCGCCAAGAAGATGCTGGCACGCGTTCTTGAATATAGCTAACGCGATTGCTAACAAATGTTTTCCACCGATGTGGAGACGAACGAAGCCATGATAAAACTATCGTAGAATCAGTCCACGCATAAATTGCGGCGAAGCTAACAAACGACGAGTAGGACGAGCAAATAAAAGAAATAAGTTTGGCTAGCAATTGCGCCCCACATAATTCCAATTGAGGAATTGGTCGCCGTTGTAAGGGGGCAACTTTGGTTTTAGCCATCATAAACTTCACTACTGATTCATTCGGACCGATTACAAATCGAAGGTACACTATCGCGGAGAAACCGGCCTCTGAACTGTCAGAAAACCCGTGCAACTCACAGTTGACATAATTCGCAGGAATTAATTGGCGATGAATTTTGATCTGAGCTATGTCCACTAATTGCGACTTATATAATTCCCAACGATCAATTATTTCCGAGGGAGGCAGTTCATCCCATCCTAATCCTAGACACCATAAGTGTTGTATAAGCCGCTTCGAAAAGAACGTTAACGGCGCTAAGAAACCGATGGGATCGAAGACCCTTGCGACTTCCGATAGGATGTGCCTTTTGGAACAGGGACGATCAATAGGTTCAACCTTGAATCTAAAACTGTCACTTGATGGCGACCATTGTAAGCCAAGGATCTTCAAAAGAGAGCCAGGTTCACCGGAATCGAAAGATACCATATTCTCTACCAGATGCGTGGGGTCTAGGTGGTTGGTTAATGCTGGAGAATTACTAGCCCACTTCCTTAATTCAAATCCGCCACAACGCAACAATTTTATCAGTTGATCCTGTAGGATTAAGGCCTCAGCCACGGAGGAACATCCAGTGGCGATATCGTCGACATAGATATCTCTTCGAACGACCGAAGATGCTTGAGGAAACCGGTGTTGCTCGTCATCAGCTAATTGAATAAGTGTTCTAATTGCGAGAAACGGCGATGAAGTAACTCCATATGCGACCCTATTCAAGATATATTCTTTTACAGGCTGATCTATGGAAGAGTGCCATAGAATACGTTGAAAATCACAGTCTGTAGTCGAGACGATTATTTGGCGAAACATGTGCTTAATGTCGCTAGTTATTACTACATTATGAGCGCGAAAGTTTAATAACACAGAGACTATGTCTTGCTGCAACTTTGGCCCAGAATACAATGTGTCATTTAGCGATAAGCCAATTGAAGCTCTCGAACTGGCATCAAAAACTACACGGAATTTTGAATTCGTCACGCAATGGTGTGGAATGTAATAACATTTATCGAGACGAGAATCTGCCGATGCGAGGACCATATGCCCTGTATTAATGTATTCGTCCATAAAGTTGACGTATTCCCTTCTCAAAGAAGGATTGTGCATAAGGCGATTTTCGAGCAATTGTAGCCGCCGTAAGGCAATATCGCGCGAATTGGGAAATTTTGGATTTTGCACCTTGAACGGCAACGAAACGACATATCGACCAGTACTATTGCTGGATACAGTAGATGAATTTAACGACTCGCAAATGGCATCCGCTGCGTCGACCGTAGATATCTGCGGGGGTTCTTCTGTTCGCCAAAACGCTTTCAATGTGTCATCGAGGGTTGGAATTTCGACCGATGTCAGATAAGCTTTAGCAACTGCTTTCGACGCTGAACCAACGCATCCATTAACAACCCAACCGAAGACCGTGTTAAGAGCTGCGGGTTCATTTTGGGACGTGCTCAAAATTGCGCCAGGTTTAATCACGTGTGCATATATATCGGCACCTAACAATAAGTCTACTTGGCGGGCCCGATACAATTCGGGATCAGCTAATACTAAGCCAGAAATATGATTCCATTTAGAAGGGTCGATAGAACTGGCAGGTATATTACCGGCGATTTGTGGGATTACATAGGCCTTTATGCTAAATACAGGCACCGGCTTATTGCTGTAACAAGGACGAAGACAACATGTTGCAAAGCCTGCAGAAAGCAAGGCCTCTTCAGAGGTTTCTGAACCAATACCCTGAATAACGGTTTTAAATGGTGTAAGTGTTAATCCCAAGCGCCTTAAACCCTTTTGCGTGATAAAGCTACCCTGTGAACAATTGTCAATAAGACAGCGTAACTTCTGAAAATTACCGAACGCGTCTTGAATTTCGACAATAGCCGTAGAAAGTAAGACTGTTTCGCACGACAATATGCTCGCACAAGCGGTTAAGCTCGTTTCCACCTCCGAATGTTGAACAGGTACACCGACCTCAGAATTTGCCGAACTTTGGGATCTTGCCGGAAAATGGAGCATCGTGTGGTGTTTATTGCGACAGTTTCTACATACCGACTTGGACGGACAATGACTACTAATGTGATTAGAGCGCAAACAATTCAAACAAAGACGATGCGACTTGACCATTTCAAATCGCTCGTGTGGCGTTTTTGACGCAAACACAGGGCACGCATAAACGATATGTGGCAGCTGACAAATTAGG
This sequence comes from Agriotes lineatus, assembly GCA_940337035.1. Taxonomy (NCBI): domain Eukaryota; kingdom Metazoa; phylum Arthropoda; class Insecta; order Coleoptera; family Elateridae; genus Agriotes; species Agriotes lineatus. The sequence continues at coordinate 26,645 of CALNHX010005630.1, read as the reverse complement.
CATTTCGAAGTGTTTTCGCTACCTGAAGTTAATTTATTCTGCGAGGATTTATTTACTAAGAACGCCGATTTAGTAGACGGCTTTGCAAACAGGTGTTTGAATCCTTTGTTGGCTGAGTTATCAACACTTTCCAGGACGCGACATTGACTTTCAATAAAATCTTCTAATTGTTTTAGCGTTGGAATGTCCGATGCCTTAGACCTAATCTCCGATTCAAATAATTTTTGCGTATCTGTATCAAGCTTATCTAAAAGGATGCTATACCACATAAAGTCCTCTAACGAATTAGCAATGTTTAGAGCCTTAAGGGCCAAACGATTCTCTTTAACGTGGTCAAAGAGTTTTCGCAGGTCTTTCGCGGATTCTGCTTTCAATTTTGGAAAATTATTAATTGATGCCCAATAGTGATTAGCCAATCTACGCTTATCATCGTAGCGGTCGACGAGTGTGTCGTATGCGATTTTATAATTATCTCCTGACAAAGGCAACGACTTAATAAGATTTAATGGCTCATTTTGTAAACAACTCAAAAGGTATTGCAGTTTTTGAATGTCAGACAAATCAGATCTAGTATGTATTGCACTTCGAAATAATCCGATAAAACCGGTCCATTGACTATACTCGCCGGAATAAATCGGGAGTTCCAGTTTCGGCAAACGGACGTTATTAGAATGATTGAAGCTACGATTCGAAGAATTGTCATTAAGATTGCTAAAACTCGGGGACGATTCATTATCAGGAAACAAAGAAAAATAAATAGCTTCAATACTATTAAAGGCATCATCAAATTGTTTCCTAATGGCCTCTTCGGATGCTAGGTCCGGATTAGCTTGAGTGGATATATTTTGAATAATTGCGCGATGCAAGGGTTGAAATTCATCATAAATCGACTTTGCCCTGTCAAGTCGCCGTTTGAATAGCGGACGTAACGCGGTTTCTTCCTGAGATGAAGAAGCTAGGTCACGAATTTCCAATAATTGATTAATTAAAGTACTGCGGAGTGCCAAGTTCATTTTAAGCTGATTGGCCATGATTTATTGGTATGCGGCGACGGAAGTATGCGACAGAAGGCTATATCCAAAATCCAAAACTTTGAGGATCGGCAGCCGCCTGCAATACCACAGCAATAAAGGCAAAAGCAATAAAACCCAACCGTTCTACGATGGTTACTTGTTGACCATATGCCATATGGCGCAACCAAACTAGGAAATTCCGAGAACGAGCGACAATGGATGCAAAGATGCGGACCAAATTAGGCATAAAATTAATATGTGGGATGGCGAAACGTAACGACATACGCAATATACAAGAATCAATAACGTTAAATCAATAATAACTCGTAAATAGCTGTACCTGCGCTGGAGCTTTGAATTTGGAAAATAAACGATATCAAAATTTGGAAAATTCGACAAATTTCACGCGTTTCTACTACACAAAAAACGGATAATCTCAATTGATTAGATCCGGCTCGAAGGACCAGAAATGTATCTGTCTCCAGGGCAATTAATATCTAAATTAATTCTACCTAAACGGAGAGCGTAAGACTCGATAATACCCACGCAAAGTAGAAATTTTTATAGGGACTTACCTTGATGGACATAAAGGATGGGAGTGGCACATCGATTGACCCGTGTCTCCAGGAGCACAAAACGATAAACACGAGCGGTTACACAAAACAACAAAAAACGGGATCAGTTGACCGACCGTTCACCAACTCGTCTTAGGTTCATCTCTTGCTATGTGGGCCACCGACCCAAGATTTAGGGGTGGCAGGAGAGGGGACAGTAAGCCCCATAACTCGACGTTCCACCAATAGTGGGTAAACTTACCGCTAGGTAGAATTACAAACTACACTAAATTTATGTACAGCTATTTACTTGTATTAAGAATTACGAATGAAATAAACTAAACTAACATGATTAAAAGCTAAATACCAAACAGAGGGACTATTCAATGAACCAAACTACTTTTTCAAATTAGGTTTCAGTAAATCTAGCAAACAAACTACGCAATTTCTATAGTAACAGAACACTAATATTGACTTTTTCTAATAAAAATCACATTTGTTTAAAATATTCACTATACCACTAGTGAAAATTGTCGATTATTTTCACTAGTGAAAATTGTCAATATAATTCATTTTTATTGGCTCAAAGACGTCAAATCTTGTATTTTTATTGGACAGTTTTTGATAGATGACAAGTGAGTTGAATAGTCATAACAATCACATTAACTGTACTTTTAATATTTATAAATAAACTGTTTAAACGTTGTTTATTGACTCGTGATATAATCTAGCCGAATGCAACTCGTGTCTTCTTGATTATCAAATCATTTCTGTTCCCACTCGATATATTGTTTTAGGCAATCACGCAAGTCCGAGAACGAACGTGATTGCCAAACAATATATCTCGTGTACACAGAAATTACTATTTGATAATCAAGAACGCACTAGTTGCATTATACGGTGCGAGTTTAAAATCTGGAACTATCGAAATAGAACTTTTATCAAATGTTCATGAAAGAAATCTTCGAACACGTCAATTTTTATTTTAAAACTAGCTGACCCGGCAAACGTTGCTTTGGATGACATGATGGGGAAAACCCTTCAAACCATCAACCACAGAATCATAAAAGTATGACTGCAAATAGAAAATTGTACACTGTATAGAAAAACACACTTTCGATTTTTTCCAATTTTCCGGCTTTCGCTTTGGATTTTTCGGATTTTCTTTTTTGCGAACACGACGAATACAACACAAAAAAATCATCCAAATCGGTCAAGTCGTTCTCAAGTTTTTGCTTTACTAACACACTAACACACGGCGATTGCTTTTTATATATTTAGATATACATATTTTGCTGCTATTGTCACTTTTAGATTATCTTTTGTTTCTGAGTTATGATGTTAGCGATACTTTTTTTAAATGGAAACCCTAAATTTTTATGATGAATTTGGACAGAGCATGAAATTCTATACTCGGGCCGCCGAACAGATAGAATGGAGCAGGCAACCCAAATAACATATTACAAAGGTCACTTGATAATATTTTAATTATAATTACCAAAAAGGATCGGAGATGCCGACCCTTACAATTAGAACCTTAGAACAGAAAATAGACAGGAAGGCGCATTTCATTTAATTTGGCTGTAACATCTAGGCGACGGAAACGGCCATTTCGAAAACCCATGTATGACTAATGAGCTGTGATACCGGTTTGACAGTTGTGGGTTTTAGTTAGTTTGAGACTAATTTTGACTGTTCTCAGACCCCAAATACCAGGACTTTGGGCATTATATGCCATCAGTAAGTATTAATATTACTTTTCACTTCAAATAGAGAGATAATTTCTCTGAACATGTCACTTGTCATACGTACTTGTACACAACAATAGTCATGGGCATAGAAGGGAACGTATAATGGGGTCATTATTTGTAATCACACAATCTGAGGAAGCAATTTAAATTACAGACAGTGACTAAAGTCACACAAACTCACATGTAGCCATAAATCACATAGTGTAAAGTGCACTTAATAAAACTGTTGAAATTGTTTGCTGCACATGCACCCTCTCGATATGATACGCCACTGCCAAAAGGAAACAACCATCCGCCATTTTTAAAACCCATCGCGGTCGCACGGATTTCTTACAAATGCGGCTTCCTGTTTATTTTCTGTTCTAAGATTAGAACTAATTTCAATAATTGTCATTAAACAACTTTTTGAGGTTATGATGCAAATAGAAATGTCGACCAACTTAAAAGTCAAGCCTGACATTTGTGCACTTGTAATTGAAAATGTTTAGGCCTGTGGCATGGCTCTTTCTAAATCTCATTATTGCCTGCGGCGTCGAAACCAAAACACGTTGCCCGTGATATGGTTAAGTTTGTAGCGTTTTTTCTTTGGAGTTCCTTTATTCAACCATTTACAAGGACTAAATTGTGCATCTCTACTGCTGTTTTCAAAGTTACATGCAAGTATAAAATATTGACTTGTAAAGTAGTCTCTTAAGGAAATTTTAATTATTCATAGAGCTGCCTGCATTATGGGTAACCGTAAGAAACTAATTCGTAGTCAAGGACGTGAAAGAATCTAAAGCGACTATTGCAATTTTTCTCAGTCGTTTTGCAAGAACGAGTGACTAAAGCAACCGATGTTGGCCTAAATACTGTTAGAGCAGCCTAACAAAGTAGCGGAAGAAAATTTACTTCTCCAAGAAAACAAATTTCTAAACCTACCCCAGGTCATCTGTCGATCAATATAAAGAAGTAATCCCAAGTGTGATCTATAACTTTGCCATAAAAAGAGACCTACAATGAAAGCTGTATTCGAAGTCGAACAAAATGAAGGGGGGTGTTAATTTCACTGAGAAATTACATTCCTTTAGGCTATTGGTACATAAAATGGGTTTTTAATAGAGAAAATGTCAAGACAATAGGCACACGTTCTAATAGAGAAGAGAGAAATAGCAAATTGTGTTGAATTTTTAAGATAAAATATAAAGCCGAATGCTGAAATATTGTGTACACTGATGAAACGTACTTGCATAGCTTCCATACTATTCTAAATGTTGTGATGATGGTACCAACAATTCTTTAAAATCCCCCGTCAGTAAAGAGCAAGCATTGATTATTCTTTATGCCGGAGGTAGAAAAGGTTTCGTACCAAATTCATTCCTGATGTTTAAATCAGGACTTAAGAGACAGATTATTGCCACGATGAAATAAACCATTAAAATTATGTGAATTGCCTGAAAGAAAAATTATTAGCAAATCTTCAAAAAAGTCGGTTTTGGTCATCGATAATGCATGGTATCACAATGTCTGTACTGAGCCGAATCCAACACTTGTTTGGAAAAAGCAGACATGCAAAAGTGGTTATCAGTAAGAAACCTTTACATTAAGTTGAATGAAACAAAACCAATTATATGGTACCAGAAAATTACATAAACCTACACATAAAAGTTATATGATTGAGAAATTATTAGCGGAACATGGTCATACGTAGTCCTACGATTACCCCCTTACCATCCAGAATTAAACCAGATTGGGAAAATATGGGTGTCAGTAAAGAACTATGTTGCTACAAATAATACAACATTCAAATTAGACGATGTTAACACTTCTGCAGAAAATAATTTTGGAAGTGTGAGTGTGCAAGAATGGAAGAATATATGTGCAGTGTCGACAAACATAAGTGGGAATACATTATGGATAACAGAGAAGAAATAATTATTACAGTAGACGGCAGCGGTGAATCCGGTTCTAATCTATCGTCTGAACAAGAAGATGATTTCGTTGAAGACAATTTAGGTTGTTAACCATTAGAGGAATCTATATTGAATTATTTTACCATTTATTTGATTAATTGGCTGTTATTTTTTTTATTGTATTTTATGTATTTTTCTTTGCTTCACAAATAATTTCAGAAACTAGAAAGTCATTAGATTTTTAAGTCATTTAGAAGTTATTTAAATTTTTATATTTTGTAAATCTAAATAAAATATGTTCATTTTCAAACACCATAAAAGTGAAAACTTATGTGACTTGCTTCGCAAAGTGAAAGCGTTAATTATAATTATAACCAAAGGTAAAGGTAGTACTTTAACTGATTAGGCATATAAAGTTGCCACTGTTGCTACTTTATCTGCCTACTCATATAAGATAACAAAATCAAACATTTCAGCAATATAATTTAATTATTACTTGTGATTTTCATCCATCATAACCATGGAAGAATTATTTCCAACGTATCACAATTTTACCTCAATCTTGAGTTTTTACATTTCTACTAAATTATTGTTTTCTAATTTTGTTACTTTTATTGCAGTATAAGTATTCGTTTGAAAATAAAATTTTATATGTTATTCGCAATAAAAGTGGCTTTATGTGCTTTGCCTGCTACCAGCCTCAACACATAAAGCTTCTATAAAAATATAATTAATATTTTTATTTGTTTATTTATTTCTTTTATTTCATACTGATGTCAAAAATAACATTTTTTGTATTCGCTCCCCAAACTGGTTACTTTGGAAACTGTCTAGGATCCTCAAAATGGCCATTTAGAGGCCTTGTACTTAAAGTCGTCATGGCAACATTTTAGCGGACTCACACATTAGTTGCCATGACGACTTTAAGTACAAGGCCTCTAAATGGCCATTTTGAGGATCCTAGACAGTTTCCAAAGTAACCAGTTTGGGGAGCGAAAAATACATTTTCGCGCGGCCTCCTAATATAATGCCGCGTTAATGGTAATTGAAACTTCATATTATAATGTTTGGAGAGCTAATACAAAAAAACGTTGTATGCAACACGTCCTCAAATGGCTTTAGAGGACTCATCTTCATATTACGGACTCGGCTGCGCTTCGCTCCGCCTCGTCCGGAAACATTACGACTCGTCCCCTAAAGCCTTGCTTTGAGGACTAGTTACATAAACTACTATTTTCGGATTATTTATGGTACAAAAATGGAACATTAAAATCCTTGTACTTTAAAGTAAAATTTTAAAGTTCAAGTACTTTAAAACTTATTTGTTGTACAAAAAATAGAACATTAAAGTCCTAGTACTTTAAAGTAAAATTTTAAAGTTCAAGTACTTTAAAATTATACGTCAGTTGTTGACATAAAATTTGAAATGATTTACTACTTTTTATTTAAAATTCATTAAACTTGCAGTATGAAATAAACCGTTGTATTCACCACGAACGAAAAGTGTTTTTAAAGGTCCTCGCAAGTAATTCAAGTAAACAACTTTCTCGTCTTTAAAATGCCACTTTTCGTTCTAGATAAATAAACTACTATTAATATTATAACTTTTGAAGGGGAATACAATTTTTAGTTGTTTTATGCTTTAAAACAATAATTGTGATATAATTTGATCAAGTATTTCAGTAGTACCCCTCTATAATGGGTAAATTATTATTTAAACATTATTTGGAGCAATAAAACTTTGATAGTGATTTATTTACGTCCCAGTGTGTACATAATAAATAAATTAACAGTCCGTTAGCTGACATGCAGCCGCAAATCATAATCCCCTTTGGAAACTTCGCAGTTCCTTTAATGCCGTTTTTATGAAAAGCTTCTGATTTACTCTTTCTAATTCATCTAATATGGTCTCCAATGAAGTAATAAAAAAGTTAGAACTGCTAAAATACAACTAAACACCATATAAAGGTTAATTCATATGTATGGTCATTAAATTAAATAAGTGTATAATAACATCAGTAATAGCTTAACTAAAATTAATCACATATAGAAAAAATTGCATTCATGTCTAGACAAAACTTTTGAGAACCAAAACCTTCATTAGGTAAATCAGATAAGAGTACATTTACATTTTCTTAAAAAATCAACACGTTTTGTCAGAGTTTCTCTCTTTTCTATTAGAATGTGCCTATTGTCTTGACATTTTCTCTATTGAAAACCCATTTTATGTACCACTCGCCCAAAGGAATGTAATTTCTCAGTGAAATTAACACCCCCCTTCATTTTGTTCGACTTCGAATACAGCTTTCATTGTAGGTCTCTTTTTATGGCAAAGTTATAGATCACACTTGGGATTACTTCTTCTTTATATTGATCGACAGATGACCTGGGGTAAGTTTAGTAATTTGTTTTTTTTGAGAAGTAAATTTTTTTCCGCCACTTTGTTGGGCTCCTCTAATAGTATTTAGGCCAACATCGGTTGCTTTAGTCACTCGTTCTTGCAAAACGACTGAGAAAAATTGCAATAGTCGCTTTAGATTCTTTCACGTCCTTGACTACGAATTAGTTTCTTACGGTTACCCATAATGCAGGCAGCTCTATGAATAATTAAAATTTCCTTAAGAGACTACTTTACAAGTCAATATTTTATACTTGCATGTAACTTTGAAAACAGCAGTAGAGATGCACAATTTAGTCCTTGTAAATGGTTGAATAAAGGAACTCCAAAGAAAAAACGCTACAAACTTAACCATATCACGGGCAACGTGTTTTGGTTTCGACGCCGCAGGCAATAATGAGATTTAGAAAGAGCCATGCCACAGGCCTAAACATTTTCAATTACAAGTGCACAAATGTCAGGCTTGACTTTTAAGTTGGTCGACATTTCTATTTGCATCATAACCTCAAAAAGTTGTTTAATGACAATTATTGAAATTAGTTCTAATTGTAAGGGTCGGCATCTCCGATCCTTTTTACTTCCTTTTACGATAAAGGAAGTATTGGATTCACCCCAAAAATTCGAAATTGAGTTTTCAACAGATCTTCACGTTTTAGAGTCCCCTGATCCCAAAAAACATATTTTTTTTCATTGGTCTGTGTGTCTGTCTGTCTGTCTGTGTGTCTGTCTGTCTGTGTGTCTGTCTGTCTGTCTGTGAACAGAATATCTCAAAAACGAAAAGAGGTATGGCGTTGAAACTTCATATATAAGTTTTGTGTACTATGTAGATAAGACAGCAAGCTTTTGAAGAAAATCGCATAACCGGAAGTAGGTGTTTACTCTTGTGATTTTTCAGTTTTTTTCGATTTTTTCAAAAACGGCTCTAACGATTTTTTTCAAACTTTACATTTTTATTACATTTTTAATGTGCATTGACGTGAGATAGGTGATTTTCCAGTTGAAAACTTCTAAAGTGGGTTTCTTTTGTTTTTTTTTCTATTTTTTTTATTAACTCCTATTTTAAATGGAACACCCGGTATATTATTACATTTTTGAATTCTGCTTAAGATTTTAGAGAAAATTTGTCTCTTCAACTAACGCTCTATTTTGTACCGTTTTTGTAGAATTCGTAATTTTTGAAAATTTTTGACAAATGCTTAAAAATTAAAAATTAAATTTTTGACTAATTATAAAATCACTGTAAAAGGAAGTTGTGTGAGTGTATCACACCAGATTTTTGGTAATTATAATTAAAATATTATCAAGTGACCTTTGTAATATGTTATTTGGGTTGCCTGCTCCATTCTATCTGTTCGGCGGCCAGAGTATAAGACCAAATACGCTAAAAAAAGTATGATACTTTATTTTGAAATTTTCGAAAACATCGTACGGTTACCACATCCCCTCAAAACTAAAATTTCAATTCGTTCTTTTTCACTCAAACATCGCACCATTATTTATTTTATTAAAAGCACACAACCAAAACAAGTAAACTAACTATGAAGAACTGTCATAATTTTAGGGCTAACTCATTGTTTCATAGCTACTTAATTTTTACTCGATCTTTGTTTTAATACTTTAAAAGCGATTTTCTCGAAAATTTCAGAATACAGTATCATACTTTTTTAGCGTATTTGGTCTTAGAACTTCATGCTCTGTCTAAATTCATCATAAAAATTTAGGGTTTCCATTTAAAAAACGCAAACGTCATAACTCAAAAACAAAAGACAATCTAAAAGTGACAATTACAGTAAAATATGTCTTATTTAAAAAATAAAAATTGACGTTTCAGGATTTCTTTCAAAAACATTTGATAAAAGTTCTATTTCGATAGTTCCAGATTTTACACTCGCACTGTATATGATAGTACATGTGGAGAAATGTTTAAAATCTGAAGTATTGGAAGACCTTCCACGTACTTAATTAAAAATGTCTCTAATTACACAATTACTGAAACTGGATACATAAATAAAAATTACTAAGTTCCATATTCTATTCTGCTTAAATATGGCAACTTAGCATTTGAAGGTGTTTTGTCAAGTTTTCTAACCTAAAAGCATTTGGTAACCATGACCTCAAATGTAAACATCGTTTAAACACAACAAAGTAATTTTACACAGCTAAATTGGGGAAACTGTCATGGCCAACCTTCATGCCAAAAAGATGTGAACGGAGTTTAGATATTTAAGAGACCAAATTTCATTAAAAATACCCGGACAGCAAATCTGGATTTAATTGAATTATGAACTATCTTTAAAGCAGAACTTTCTATTTAGGCAAGGTCGAATTTTGGTTTGACCCAAATGATAACACATAAAACAGTTCGGTACCAAGAATGCATCATAAATTGAGAGACAAATATTGCTGACACTACAGGCATAAATCTATTTCAGTGACCAGTTTTTTACCTCAATTTATAAAACATACTGCAATGTCAAAAACTGTAATCACCAACTTTAACAATTAGGTACATAACTTGATTGACAATAATAAAGACTTTTTAATAAACTTCCCTTATATAATAAGTACTAATTTTTTTCATAATTTTCAATAATGTAGACCAGGTATGTCAAACATGGGCCTCGCGGACTGCATGTGGCCCTTTGCAAGCACACCTGCGGCCCGCACAAAAGATATTGTAGTGATTAATTGAAGTAATTTAGGTAATTCTGCAATAATTTTTATTAAATTACTTCAATTAGTTGTCATGTGCGGCCCTCATGACAACACAAATGTACACATATGGTCCTCGGGGGACCCTCAGTTTACTGTTTACTGTTACTGTATTTAATCACTAGAGCAGGAGAAAAGTTTCACTGTAGGTAACTTCTTAGCTGTTATCAATTAAAAGTTGTTTATCATATATTTCTTTAAATTAAACGAAAAGTGCAGTCTTACCTTTTAGGTGATCCTTTGTTGGAACTGTTTGCTGTTGGAATGGCCCACAAATCAACAGCTTTCGTAGTTTCCTCCAGCCTACGCGTCGTGTCATCCAAAGAATGGAAACCACTATTGTGACGATCGATCCTAAAACACAGCACAATTATCAACTGACCTCTAACAAATTTTCATTGTTACCTATCCAAAGTATCCTCTAACCCACTGCTTTGGCTCTGTTCATAATCCAGCATGAGATCATCAGACGTAATGCTTTCACAAGGCGACAGCGTATCTACAGATGCCGTTCTACTGTTCAACAGGTTCCTCTTCCTTAACAACAAGGGACTCCCTTCGAAAGCCCCCAGTAGTTTCCTTTTAGGCTTGGGAGTGCTATCGATTAATGTTGGGGTGTTTTCTGAAGTCTGCTGCGTTATACTAATGGGTTCACTGGTAGTAATGGTCAGTGTATCATCAAAAACTAGGGCAGGCTGATCTGCGATTTCGTCGTCGAAATAGTCCTTGCCATCTGATAATGACAATGAGTTCGAAGCGTTCGTGGGCGTCCCTGGACTAGAAGGGCTAAGGGAAGCTTTTTCATTAATATCCTTGGAATTGGACGAGCTCGTCATTATGGCACTCTTTTTGACGTCGTTATTGAGTATTTTATGTTTAATGAAATCCTCAGATTCTGAATAGCTACAGATTAAACTGTCAACAGGCGACGTTTCATCTTCCAAAAGGGCGCCTGCATTGCTTGCAGCAGCCACTGCAGCAAATTTCGGGTCTTCTATGGTTAAAAGGACGTTTTTGATCTCGCGGTTGGCTGGTGGAAAGTTTGTCATGGAAGCGTTCATTAGATTTTGCAAAGCTAAGCTAGCTGGCTTTACTGCTACTAATTTACTAGTTATAAGAGATTCTCTGTCCTTACTTTCATCACTAGAACTAAAGCTACAACTAAGGTCTTCGGCCATTGCTTCCCCTGCGTGCATCCACTCCTGCTCGTCGGAACTAGGTGGACTCGATCCTCCCTTTTTGGACTTCAGGAAGGTCTTTGGAGGTGAGGTGTACTCGTTAGTGTACCTGTTTCTCTGTACAGTCCTCTCGGTTTCAACATACTCATCGCTGAATCCTTCTGAGGAAGTTATGGATATTTTCCGTCGGCTCTTCTCCAGTTGCTTTTCATACTCTAATCGTCTTTCGCGCACAAAGCCATTATTCAAATTATTCTGGAATGCGCTTGGAAGCCGTGGCAAGGGCACGATAGGCTCCGAAGTATCGTCCAGGTCCCGCAGATCGAAATTATTCCCGGCCACCACCATCTCAAACTGCCTTGGCTTTGCCTGGCGGTTGCGCCGAATAGCTGAGGTTGGAGAAGTATCCAGCAGCTCCACTCCCTGTAAGGTGTCCGTTTCCCCGTTGCCCGCACTGGAGTGGCTCCCGACGCCCGAGTCCTCAGTCACGGAGCCCTCCTTCGAGGAGCTGTCCTCGTTCGGGTGCATCCTCGAGGCCTTCCTGTTGTTGTTGGCTAGCGTCTTCGCCGTCTTGGTCTCGATGACGCGCACCGGGAGCTGCGGCCGCGGCAGCTGGCCGGTCTGCAGCGTGAACCTGTTGATTTGCGGGTTGTTCGCTCTGTTCCTGTTCTCGTTGGCGTCCACGGCCACGACTGAGGACTTGGGCCGGTTGTTATTTCTGTACTCGAGGTGCGCGGGGGCCACCCGGTGCAGCCTGTTGGCGTTGGGCTGCCGGAAGCCGAAGCGGCTCACCCGCGTGGCGCCGGCCTCCTTGCGTGGGGGTGCGAGCCGCGGCGTTGTGCGTCCCGGGGGCACGGCGTTGCTGGTGAGGGGCTCCGTGTCCCCGTTGCCGTTGCCGTTCCTGTCGATCATCTCGTGCTTGGCGAGGCGCCGCGCGGCGGGGGCGTTGTCCGCTATCGCGGGCGCCGTGGCGGGGCGTCGCCGGAACCCGAAAGACATCGCGACGCCTTTCGAATACGCTGATGTTCGCTTCGACTCTTTATTGTCGTCGCAGTCGGGACTCTGAAATTAAAAGATGAAATTAGATCAAACGACATATTTCTAGAGAATAGGAAGAAAACGTGTGTCACCCACATCTACTTATTATCGTTTTTTTTAAGTAGACGATATTTCCGACATATCTTTGTATTATCACAAGCATTATTAATTTATGTGTGTATATATAATCGTGCTATAGCAGTTCTTGGAAAAATACTTACTCTGTTTTTCTTTCCCAATTTTCTATATTGAATCGTTAATACGGTAATTAGTGTGATTCACAACTAATTAGGCTACTAGCAATTAAACTAACTGCATTTAAAATTAATATACCAGTTGGAGACTAGAGCGAACCAAGATAATTAAATCATATTTATACTTATTATTGCTTTCCGAGAAAAAAAAAGTATAAAGTGTAGGTATTCCAAAATACCTACCATTAAAAAACACTGCTTTCGAATACGTGATTGTAATAACTTAAAGTAATTGTAGCAGATAATTGGAAAGTATTTACGTGTCCAAACTCTTCAAATAAATTGTCAGAAACTACGAGTATTAAATGCCTTAAAAGTTACATCGCATTCAAAGTGGGAAGCTGTCAACCGGGAAAGTAATGAATGTAAATTTAGAGCAAAAGTGGTGAGAATAAACTCGGCACACCATTTCAACTTAAAATCAGGGTCGTACTGATTTTATTTAATTATTAAAACTCATCAGTGCTTTATATTTACTATAGGTAACTACAGATATTTTCCTGCTGAGCATTCATGGAAAAAAAGGCTTGTATGACAAAATTATTGAACTTTTGAGCCACACCATTAGAATCATTCCCAAAGCTAGATTTTTGGTGTAGACGTTAATTCAATAGAGCAATTTAATTCTCAAATATATAAATTTATTAGCGGTAAAAAAAGAATTTTGCAATGAAGCGCTCTATTAAGTACGATGTAGTGGAGCGATTATTCGCCATAATACGAAAAAAAACTGTTCGCTGTCTCTATAAATATTTGACAGGAAACAATTCCACTGGCAAACAATTCAAATTTTCTACTGCAAAAAAATGGAATTGAAAATGTTGAAAAAGTAAATGGAAATGTCTGGAAGAGAAAATTATGGCGTACACTGTCAAATACTAGATTTAAATCCACAGGAATAGGAGGAAGCCAAAGGTTTACTTTTACATTTACATAGTTTTACACGAAGACGACCGTAAACAATTTGAAATTCGCACTAGAGAACAAAGTCAATGTCTGGACGAACGAAGAAAACTGCTGACATCTTCTAATTTTCGAACAATATATCAAAAGAAGGCAACTGGAGGTTGCAAAACTCCGTTTTTACAGCAGTTACCTTTCAAAGACTACCGATGGAGTAAAAGTAATGAACAAAATGTTGTTTTGGAACTGGAACAACGACAGGATACTACAATGGAGCTATTTCATATTTGGCAGCTAGACCAGATGATGCATATGAAATTACAGGACTTGTAGAGGTTAAGTGTCCGTTTTCGGCGAGAGATTTATCAGTAGGAGAAGAAATAGCAACGAAAAAAAGTCATACTTTGGAAGTTGTCTTTTAATGGTGGTTATGCAATAAATAAGTGTCAGAAATGGTTTACGAAAATCGAAGTTATATTTGTTGAATGTTTTTGGGAAAATAATGTGTTACCAAAATTTAAAGTTTTCTATGAGAATTGTTTACTTCCTGAGCTTGTAAATCCACGTCCCAGCAGAAATATGGCAATAAGGGAACCAAAATATACCTATCTCATTAAAGCTCAAAATAAGAATATTAATTAATTATATAGTTACAATACTTAGAAGCCGAAATAGGTCGTAAAGACCTAATCCTTGAACAGACGAAAAAGATGAAGACCATACTTGGCACTTCTAAATTTGCTATTGTATATATGTAGTGGACACCCGGCTACGTGTAGTGTCCATAAAATACCACACAAAAGGCCCCACAAAACCAGCGCACGAAATCATAAACGTGAGAACTTCAGACCGACAAGCTGTCCAGCTCAAATCAGAAGGTGACTAATTTTGGATGTAACGCTACGCGCGAGTTAGTGACTAGTGTCATAAACTGGATAACTAGCTTCGCAAGTGATTTCAATTGTTGGCCAACAATGACAGACGAGATTCCCATTTAACGGAATAGATTTTCTTGTCGATCACAAAAACCTATTGTTACGTTTAGATTACGTCGCCTTTCTTAATTTCGAATTCGAATGGTATTTTTCCCGTGCATCGCGCGACTGGGACATTTGGCTGCGATGACCTCGATGTGTTTTTATCTGGGAAAAACGGAATGCGGTCTTCAACGTGTTCTTTTCCGCTCACAGCTTGAATCGAGCAGTATAGTGGTTTTAGCAATTCGTGAGCTTTCGGGGATGTTTAGTAGGGCTTTTGATTAGTTTTACGCTGTGGTGATATACGAGCCCTCACGTTTTCGTGGCTTTAATGCCCCGAGCTCATTAAAGAAAGTTTTCCTACGCCTTGTGCGGATTCGTTTTTGGTAATTGCAGCCACGAACTGTTCCATGTGCCCAAACTGTCATCTGGGGTGAGTTAGTAGACGCGCTAGGGCCCCCATATTTGTGTATTCTATTCGGACCTCTTTCCCTTTTCACAGCAAGCAGTACCAGGCATAACTAATGCCGATTTTCTTAGCTAAACCAGTGAAATTTTGGGTCCGTTCGCCGCGCTGAATTGGCGCAACGCTCGATTGTTCTCCTGTCCTCGGCGACCTGCTGCAGGTGTTTTGCGAGTCGACGGTGTTAGGCCTCCACGAAGCCGCTATCCCTCATCGCCAGCATCAATCAGGGCACAAAAAGGACCCGTATTGGAGGTGCGTTTGGCTTCCTGGTTTTGGCACCTTAAACTCGCTGCCGCAGCGCCGTTTGCGCAGGAAAACACCACCCACGGCCGTATAAACTTCTCGGCCGAAAGCTCGACACCGTGTTTAGTTTCCTCCAAAGCTGAGCCCAGGAAATCTGCGGGCTAAGTAGCTTGCGGAGCTGCATCTTTTAAATTGTTGTAAATTACTGTTTTGTGTCTTAAGACTGTAAGTATATTGTAGTATATAATAACTAACTTAAAGCGATCCTGCGTTCTCGATTTATGCTATTTATTGTGATAATTACTGTAAACTTGTACTGTGATATTTACTCGAAAATTATATTATCTTTGTTGCCAGTATACAGGGTGAGTTAGTTACGGTTGATTGCATTTATTTGGAGCTATCTTTCAGGAAGTGTGATATAACCTGGGTATTGAGTTTACAAGTTCTCGTTAGATCACCGGGGCGCATTCGCCGTTATTTCAAAATTTGTTGGCGCTCGGGCATTCAGTTAATTATTGTTCTACTGTTTCACTTTCGTTCTTAAGAACTAGACGCCTCCAATCGCTGAGCTGGCGGCGGGTTTTTGCACCTATGTGTACCTAATTTTTGTTTCCTTGGAAGGTCGCCCAGAAATTAATTTAAAAAGGCCTAACACTATTTCATCCACAACTGCAATGTAAAAGCACAACATTTAAAACTAAAATCTCGGCTACCATCTGCGAACAACGAGGGCCCGAGGATAAACTGCAGGTATTCGTTAAACCCTACTGGGGCAATAGCAACGCCTGATCAATAATCGAAGAAATCCCATTGACCGCCCGCAGAAAAGTAATAAAATCATCTGGCTGACGCAAGGTGCTCGGACAATGACAACACTTTCGATGAGAAGACGCCGGTTTCAGACAGAGGGTAATAAAACACTTCCAATTCTTCGACATAGAAATGAAGCAAAATGCAAAGTAATAACCCCCCACTGACGCAACTGATAAGAAGATGTATAAGCACAGACTGGGAAACGTCGAGGCATTCCAGTCTATTCCATTCAGTGTCATTCATTCGGTGTATGGAATTTGGCATTCCGTATCTACATGTCGTGTAGCACCTTTTGAAGTCCGTGTCAGTAATAACCGTCGAAATACCAGGGCGCATTTAATGTCTGCCCAAGCAGTTGTTTAATCGCGCATTATGTATTTGTGCATCATCCTACATGTATATTGTGGTCATATTAAATATTGTTAACATAAACAAGTAGTTGCTGTCTTCCAATAAGTATTATCAATTATAAATATTGGGCATCAACATATTCACCCGTTGATCAGCAGCAGCTTCACTGTGATTCGAACAAAACTATTAGCGAGAGGTTATCGTTAATAAAAATGAGAATACGCATAAAATTGTGAAATGAACTCAAATTGTTTTGTAAAAAGTGCAAAATATTGTTTAGTTTAATGCACACCATATTTTCATTATTATACTATTTATGTATTTTCATAGTTATTCTGTCAGATCTCTACGCTGCTTTGTGCCTAAAATGGTCATGCATAATTCAAAAATTAATGACTGGAGCATTATGCGAATTTGGTAGGTACAGTCCATGTAATACTCTAAGTCATTACACTATTCTTACTTAGCTTTAGTCCTTAGACTGGACAGACAATATCAGCAAATAGAGAAACTCGACTCGTAACAACCTGCAACTCCGTTGAGAAGCTTCGACTGCACTACATACATCTCTTACAAAGGAGAAAAAATAGTATAGAAAATGGAAGAGATGCAAGGGTGGCGAGTTCGATCCCCGGTCTCGGTAAAGATTTAAAAAATTTAAAAATGTAGATTCTTTTGGAAGAGATGTAATACTGTGGATCTCATGCTAAAGTTGGTCTAGGCATTATTCGCGGTCTAATGCCTATAGCAACCCGTGTCAAAGGTACCTGGTATTCAGCATACCTAGACCTTGTCAATAACAAAGAACAACAAAAGCAATCGACATAACGTGAATGTGACTAATAAAGGGAAAACGAAACGTATGAAACTAGAAATAATAGAACATTTTCATCTCCTAGATACTATACTTGCATGATATTGTGTTAATAAAGATAGATTAGAAAAATGTTGCGAAATCAAAGGAAAGCGGCCCTCCAGCATGACATTCCAAAACACGATTTCATTAAATATAAATAAATATGCGCATATTTGTAATATAAATAATAAGGCTTTTAGTTTTGTTTGCAGTCTAAAATACTGTTATTATAAGGATGCTGGAATTTACTGTGTCTTCTACTGCGAGGTAGCGCTACCATGGAACATTGGAAATAAAAAAATGTATGCATTACATTGATGGAGAAAGTAAAAAGTTATTATATCTTTCGACTACTTGCAATAGCACATCCATTATAAAGCGGTTTTGCTGTTATCTGACATTTATAACCTTAGATATAAGTCTTATAGAAATGGAATTGGAATTATTAACAAAACTCAAACATTAAAAAAAGGTAACCGTAACTGAACTGTGATTATCACTACATCCTTAATAATGAGTACGAGTTTGAGAAGTTACAAACATCTGCTTCAATTTTATCCACATTTATACAAAATTATAGGTTCTACATAAAAAAAGGATATTTTCTGGCATGAAATAATTTTCTAATTTCAGTTTATCTGCTTTTGTTATAGACTTACAGCGAAACTTGAAATCCCAAAGGTTTATTACCACATGCTTAAGCGAGGCGTTCATTCATTCTCATGAATGAAACAGAGCAAAGTTATGCAACCCACGTTACATCCGTGCATTATACAGAGGTATACGGGGTCTTACCAGCGTGAAAACCATTAATTTTACTAGCGACGCAGATTCTGCATTCTCAACGTTATAAAGAAAATACAGCAATGCTTGTAAAATTTAAGGAAATTGAGGTTTTTATAGGTATTAAGAAGTAGTTTGCCTTCATGACTAGACTTTTTTGTTGACCTATAGAAATGCCATTAATAGTTTCAAATAAGTGAGTCTTCGAGCATTAGCCACACAATATAATTTTATGGGAATGATTAAAACGTTAATGGTAATATAATATATAATACTACCATGTGAGCGTAAGTAAATCAGAAAGCAAGTTATTCGTTTTGAACTGCGGTTAGAAAACGTTGAATATATATTTTTTAAAGATTAATAGCTTGCAAAATCATTGTGGAAACTTTGTGATTACAAAATTGCCACAGTAGCAGACCAAAACAAGACAATTTCTTTAAAATTCTATGAGTCCTTTGTCGTAACTAGTCGCTGCAATATTTTCGATACAGGTATTGAAATTTGTATTTTTTTTTATAACACCAATCAATAATGCAAAGCTTTTGATACAAGTTTCTAGACGACCACCATCCCACGCATTCCGGTTTGCTAAACGTCCTTGGCTGTTAATAATAGGAGATATATTAAACGGTTTTAACGAATTATGATGTAATTTCTTCAGGTCGCGCTATATGCAGTTTAACATCGCCGTTATCCGTTATGTGTATCAGAAATGTTACATCGTCCAGCATAGGGCCATTCGCCATTAATTAATTTATATGATGCTATATAATTACATTAATTAATTGCAACGTACATTATAATAATTAATAGCTACCTGGAAATTTCATTTTCAATTAAACTGCTAAGGAGAGTTACTGAATTAGACTTTGGTATGAGTATTCGTTTTAATAAGCAGAACTGGCAGCAGCAATAATAGCGGCATGAAGAATAAAATTCAAAACCTTTTTCGACTTTAAAATACTCTCATCAGCTTCTATTTTAATAACTTATTGGTTGTTTTCAAATTTAAACATTAAAAAATTAATGTCAGTCTGGAAAATAATGCTTGCGAACTCCTCCATATGAGCTTTTACCATTGTAAAGATCTTGGGGTCTGCATGACCTTTTTGCTACAGATCCCAAGATCTTTTACAATCTTGGTTATATAACCCGGAATATGCGTGGTAATTATTGTAAATAGTCATCTATTTCAATACGTCAGGTAAAGCAAATTAATTAACTCAATATTTTTCAAGTATGGAAATTAAATTGAGTTTAATTCAACCATGTTATTCGGTCACTAATATTAAGTGAAAGTCCAAAACTAAATTAGAAGGTTCATGCAGAATCGCTTTACAAAAGCCAAAAATACAAGTAATACTAACTTGAATGGTACCTGAGACACATCCGCAAGCGAAATTTAATCTTTGGAAATTGGAAAATCTGCCCTATATAGGTAAGTACTACGTTATGATTTATGTAATCATGAAGAAAATCTGATATTTGCCGGACACATTAAAATCTAAAGCAAAAACACTAACATTAAAAGGAATACCAAATTGCAGATTAGACCGAAGTTCAATGTCTTGGCGCAGGGAAAAATAGAGCAGATTACGACAGACCTTCCGTAGCTGATTCAGGTAGTAAGCAGACGTAGCAGGAAACCCCGTCGATGAGCCTCAAGGAGGTTTCAGGTGTTAACGCCAGGTCTGAACAGCAGTTCTACGTAGCAATCTTCGACTGCACGTAGATCACCGTTTTGACGATAGGGCCTCAAGAGTAATCTGACTTCGAACCATTTGCAGAAAGGGAACCCCCACGCACAAGAGTCCGAGGCAAGGAAGCTGAAGTATCTCAAGGACGAAGTGCGTTCGCAAGAGATGAATTTCCTCCGTGCGGGAAAAGAGCATTAAGATGATCCGCTCTGCTTTGCCAAGGTAGAGACATGCGCTTGCTTAGTTTAAATCCAAACCATGTTTGTTCTTGAAAAATTGCTAAAAATATTTCTCTTAGGAACTTGATCAGGATTCCATGGAAGAGCTGAATAACCCTATATCGATTTCCCAAAAAGCATGCCCGTAAAAATTCCAAAATTAAAGGCACATTTAACTTCACAAACGTAATTCACAAGGCAGCCTTTCTGCAGCAGCCCATAATGGCAAATGGCCGAAAAGATAGGCTGCGGCTCAATACATTCAAATATGGATCTTGATTTTAGTTTAATTAAGACTGCAGATAGTATTTGATTTATCAAAGATAGGAATATTAAATACGTAAGTACTTAAAAATGACTTTTGACCTGTATCAGTATATAACTAGTTTTAACATGTGCAGGCATTGCGTGTACTCTTAATAAAAGTATCGTACTCAAACCACAAGTAACGCAACGAGCAAGAGCGAAAAGAATGATTAATAGCATACATCTTGATCACATACTCCACACAGAAATAGGAAAAGATCGAAGGCAATAGACGTGGCTCTACGCATATGCACATTAAGATGGAACTGGGCTGGACATACAGCACACACTTTACTACTGCTTTACTACACCTCGCCATCTGTCTCTTTTCGTCGCCACGCTAATCCAGTTCTTCACTCTGAGCTCTTTTAAGTCCTTAATCGTATTATCTAACCAATGTCTCCCGGGCCCTTCCGTGTCTGCTTAGTTACCCTACTTTCTGACAACCTTCATACATGACCCAAACTCCTTATTCTCAGTTTCTTGACGAAACCCTCCAGGTTAGTATCTTTGTAGGTGTGGTTCACTTTTTTCCACCACCTCCCATTGGCGTTTACCGGTCCATAAATATGACAGATAACTTTCCGCTCAAATCTCGTAAACTCTTAATCGTCTTGCTTAGTGAGAGTTCAAGTTTCGCACACATAACATACAACAGGTCTAACCAGTGTTTTATACAAACGTATTTTCTCGGATCGGGACAAGATTTTAGACCTGAAAAGTTCGCTAAGGGAGAACAGGTACTTACTTCCCTGCATTATATGTTGGCATTTCTTTGATTGACCTTCTCAAATCCTTCACCCTCGACTTTAACTATCTGTGGTTGTTCTACTTCTGCTCTTCTATTAATCTCCGTCACTTTGGTTTTGTCTATATTCACAATCCAAGACACCACACACATGTAACCACAACTACACATCACCAGGCATATTACTCCTTTCCTTCAATCCTCCGGTAGTTTTGCGTTCCTCCATATTGTAAGGATGAGTTTATGTATGGCTGCGCTTACTACTTACCCGTCGCACTTAAATCAGTTCTACAAGTATTTCGTCCGTACCTGAGGCTGTATTGCTTCTGATGTTACTAATAACATTACAGACTTCTTCTTATGTTGGTTTATCTATTAATCGTGGGTCTTGATTGTCACTATCGATTTCATTTTCGTTTCTGTCTTCGTCTGTGCCCTTCCTCCTTACCGTCTAAGTATTTCCCTTGTTTGGTTCCCTTCATAGTTTCTTTAATTGTTCCACATTTTCCAACACATGTTTTCGTTTCTTTCTTCTGCATGTATCATTGACTTCTTGTTTTAGTTATTTATACTCTGCTACTGCATTTCTGTTCTGTTAATCCATTCTTCCTCTTACGGCATCTGCGCAATCATTGTCAAACCATCTATCTATTTCGCACACTTTCGAGGCATTCTTCAGTTGCGTTGTTTCGCGTAGAATTATTGAATAGAGACCTACGAAAACAAACGAAGTAG
Organism: Agriotes lineatus; assembly: GCA_940337035.1. Classification (NCBI taxonomy): domain Eukaryota; kingdom Metazoa; phylum Arthropoda; class Insecta; order Coleoptera; family Elateridae; genus Agriotes; species Agriotes lineatus. Next base: position 4,753 of record CALNHX010005630.1, on the reverse strand, counting down.
GAGTAGACCACAAATCACATGGATTGACGATGTAAGACAAATGGCTGCCAGCGAGTGGATGCAAAATACTAATGACCGGAATAAATCGAAAATTGAAGGGAAACTTACATTCAACGATGGATGGAATAAGTTAATAATGATTATTATGACTGTGTCCATCTTGAATTACCATACAATTTTTAGTTTCTTCAGAACTTCGAACTAACTTCATAAATCGAGAAAAAATTCGAAAAAAAGTTTTGACCTGCAGCAGTAGTTGCCCGTTAAGCACACTTTAGCGGTATGAATTTCCCCCAAGTTTGTCGCTGACAATCTAGAACGTCGGCATGCATGTTGCACCATATTAGCATTCGATTTAAAAGCGACGCGCTTTTTTCTCCAAAATCGCGAGTGCGCAATTGAGCTGGGAATATCTATTTTCCCGACGTTTCTCTTCTCCGCAATATGGATACTTTTTCTAATTTTTGCTTCTAAAGCTACCCGACTGTTTGTACGGGACTTTCTTTGACGCAACGTGCGGATTTCTCCTGACAAAACGGTATTGTTGCAGGATCGCCGCAGTCGTTTGATTTAGGCAATGGCTGCCCACGATCTAAGGTAGGACCCGTTCATGGCTATTTCCCCGCTTGTTTCACTTTTTCTTCCATTTTGGATTCGAAGCATGGTTCATGTGCTTGCAATCACATGTTACCGTTCAGTAATATCTACGAAAAACCGAGACACTAGAGTTCGTTCCCGAAGAAAGAGCCGGCGGATGCCATCTGAATGAAATATTGGACCATGGATACTTCAAATTCGCCAACATACAGCGTAACCATTAAGGTCTCTCTAATCGTATGGGTGCCTAGTAACACATCTCGCTCCCAATAGATATTCCTAGTTCGTGGAACTACGCCCGTTGCAGAAAATTGTTATAAGCGGAATTTTACATTTATATAAAATTGGCGATGGAATACTACTCGTCCACCATAGTTACCATTATTTTTTCTGTTATCTAAGCCTTTCACTTCCGCATTACGTTTTCAATTGTAACAGGAATAGTAAACTGGTTAACTTGATTATATACAGTCATATTCGTTATTTGGAGATAATAGCGAAGATTGCGTGTTGACAACTGATAATATTAATTCTTTACATGAGATTGTTGCATGCGAGAAGGCCTTTTCGACGGCCATATTCGCGAGTGAGTTCGATTTGTAGTTTTATTTGAGCGTTGATTGGGGTTTACCATTGTGGTTAAGCGGAACTAATTACGGTAAGTTACTGAACCTGGTGCCTTTATTTAGAGATCGGTTATTGATCATGACAATTAGGTATGACCATTTTCCGGCATTCCGTTTGAGCTAGTTGCTTGGAATACTAAAAATTACGAGGTTGCCGTCGGGTATTTTTCTTAATGTTACATTTCACTTAATCATTGTGTAACAAATTTGCTAAGCCAGTTGTAAGGAATAAGGTTACGGCGTAGCTTTTGAAATTACTTATTTGGAAAAGCTACTTGGAAAATAGTTTCAAACTAAGCTACTTGGTAAATAGTTTCAAACTCAGGAGTTTGTAATGCAGAATTTTATTTTGCATGTGTATTATTCAGTCGCAGTTATGATCTGCATTAAGGGTTTGGAATACAAAGCAAAATGTTGTTGTACCTATACATTTCATGTCATATAAACAATATGTTCTCGAAAATACATCTTGTAGGTTTGTATGCATTTTATTGCGGCGTATAAAAATAAACACACTACCCACTGATACGCGTCCTATAAAATAGAGGTGTAAATGGTGTTATCACAACTAATATAAAGTTAATCAGGTTAATCACGAACAATTTTACAAGCAAACCTTAATCCATTAAATTCTTTAGGTAATCAAGTAGGCGGCACACTAATTTTATGTGTTCGTTATGAGAAACAATTAACGTATCCAAATTTGCATGAAAAAGATTCATACCGGTTTATGAAGCAAAATGTGGTAGAAAGTTTTCAAAAAGCTTAGCTTAGTGCGAAGCTGCCATAAATATAAAAACAATTGTGCTGCTAAGTTTTACTTTCTTCATTATCTTCGAAAGTCAATATTTATCAACCCAGACAGGTACTAACACTCAATTAAAACATCTCCTCAGGGAGAAGACTTTCTCATACATAAAAAACCTCTTAGTGTCTCATATTTCAATAAACTGTTTTTATTTACTTATTTTCCTTTTTAACGTCCTATGCGTCTGTTGTATTTACAACGCAGTTACTTTCTTCAAATGTTAAAATATACATTTCCTTTGGACACTCTTTCTATGCCCCTGAACATTCTTCCATATTAGAAAATTTATTTGGGAATGTCGCTAGAAGCGACTCGTATACTACTGCAACGGTAATTCGGTAATATAAAACGAGTACCTTTTCCCAAACCAAATATTTGTTGGTGCAGGCATCGCGCGCAGAATTCCTGGCGAATCAAGCAAGCTGGTCGAGTGCTTTCAGAAATTACATGGAATTCTTTGGCACTACCCATTAGTTCTCATTATTCACTACCATGGCTTGTCGGTTTTCATACGTAACATGTAAGGAATGCAGGTTTTTCTAAAACGCAGATTTAATAACAGCACATGCATATGTGTTACTTACTCGCAGCTTTCAAATTCCTCAATCTACAGGAAACGTCGGCTGTAGAGAAACGAATACAGATAATTGGAGTTAAATGCATCGGAAATAGGTGCAATTGGACTACCTTCAAAAATTGTCACGTTGCTACTTAATCTCCGGAATAGAGATTAAAAACGAAGCTGATTTGTAATCACATGCTGCGTCTTTTATGTGTGCGCTCATTCTTGCTTAAACAATTTTAATATTTATATAATTTAGAAAAACCATTTGCGAAAATACGTTTTCCAGCACCAACAGTCGTGATTGAGATATGTTGGTCTGTTCAAGAAAATACACATAAATGTGATTTTACATTAATTTTGAGTATTCCAGTAGAACAGTACCCACTATCTTGTATATAGCCAACAATTTATTGCAACTATGTTTAATCAAGAGATTAAGCCAAGGCCAGGACAAACAATTAGTAATCAGCTACACAGCCCGTAATTGGGAATAAAGGAAATTAATTCCGAGGCACACAGAAACAATAAAGTCTGTTTATAAGCAGCAAAACTTGGGAAAATCTCAGGAAATGAAACCGTTCAGCCCATAATTAAACAAATGAAACTGCGAAACCGTTTCTTTGTATACTTATTGTGTGCTTCTAACAATGACTGGGGTTTTTAAGAAATAACGCTTAACATATTCCAGCATAATCGTCTAATTACCTATTTGCAACTTTCATAAAACATAACAAATTTGCCTACGGAGCCTCATTTATACTTACACAATGATGCTTTTGACACGAATAAGAATACTTACATATTGGATGACAGACATAGCTTCGCTTGGGAGTTGGTTTAGCTTATGTTTTAAGAAGAAAATTTAAAGCTCTATTGTCGTTTATGTTTATATTTCTGTTTTTTCTGGTAGATTCCAATTTTGCTGTAAACATAATAGAACAAACTTTTACTGTTTTGGGCTATATAGTTTTATTTATTAACTATAATCGGCGAGGTGGTAATGTACGTTTCCCAAAAAATTATTAATGGTTAAGGGTTAATCCTTCTGTTACCTTCTACAAAATTCCTACCCCCGCCCTAATTTTCTTAAGCTCTTCGTTTTTACTGACATTCTGCTTATCGCAACCCACCGGAAAAAATGTGCAACTCTATATAATTTTGGTGCAAGCGAAGTAGATTTCTCCTGTTTTGCAATTCCTAAATCTTCACCTAGTAAGTGTCCTTTTTATAGTATCCACTTAATCACCTATTTTACTTTTATTTTTAGGTCAATTAACACATTCATTGCCAAATTAGGCAAAGCAGGTTATAACGAGTCTATTCACTATAACACAATACTCCACAGGGAAAGCTTATAACGCCTGGTAGGCGCGTCCCTAGGTGGAGGATTAGGGAACGCTTGGCAGATATGTTAGGTAAGAGCGAAACATACTTCGCGCGGACCAACAGGCACAAACCGCAGTGTCGAATCGAGAATGGACGACTGTAAACAACGTCTGTTCCAGATTTGCCGACTGACCTATAAATCCTAGAAATCGGTACCAAACCCGTCAACAGGCCTGGCAATTTTCACAACTGAAATACCCCAGGCGGGTAAAGCCATTAACCCACAATCCCGCACTGGCTCGTCAGTTAGTAGTATCACCGATTCTATAGGAGGCATACAGTTGGAAGGAAAAGCTAAATAACCAAACTAAACAGTAATGTACAATAGACGATCCATCTCGTCTGAAGAAAGATTTCATGAACTGAAAAATGAAGTTAGTGAAGAGTAATAAAGAAGTAAGTGCAACGGAACACGTGTAAAAATTCTAGTAGAAAAGGAAACTGAGTATAATATACCATTTCGATAACTCTTAAATACGGTATAAATGTAGGCGATACTGTAAGCAAGCACTTAAAAACGTTAGAATGGATTATAGATACTCAAAGATAATCCAATAAATATATACAAGAGCAACACTACAAACACAACTCCGCGAAAACGCCACCAAGATTAAAATAGGGGAGGCGATAATCTAAACTACGAAAACAGAGAGTTAACAATAGTAGAAGAACCCTTGTACCACCTATAATTTTGCCGACAACCTTGTGAGCTTAGCGAAGACAAAATAAGAACTGTCAAATATGCTGAAAGATGTCCACACAGCTTGAGTG
>CALNHX010005629.1:0-103319 GCA_940337035.1 Agriotes lineatus | reverse complement strand
TACTACTACTACTAATCTGTGAAATTATGTTTCAAAACAAAATGCACGCTTATCATCATACGTGCCTTCCAGTACTGTCAGTGTGTTCCGTATGTTTGACGTGTAAGTTCTACGTTCTTGTAGCACTTGATATATGCACAAAATAAGTACATTATATTTTCAAAATTTTTCATTATAAATTGAAGTAATAACACTCACACTACTGACAGGCACGTATGATGATAAGCCTGCTTTTTGTTTCAAAACATAATTTCACAGATAACGTGATAAACCAAAAACAAAGTTATTGTGATCATAGCACTAGTGATTTCTGCCTGTAAGAAGAATAAGCTCAGCTTTTCAAAATTTTGAAAAAGTTTCCATATCATGTAATACATCATTGCATTCAGAAAAAATCCTCTCTTAAAAGAGCCAAAAAAATTGCACGGTACAAATTTAAAATTTTGAGGTTAGGTTAGATTACTAACAATTTGCACAAATAAAATTGGTTTTATTAAGTGCCAATAAATGTATTTAAATTACCATGCACATTAGTTCAAATCGCATCTCAATATCTTAAGTAACTAAAAAGTTATAATATAAAAGGCATATAAAAGAAATGAGATTTTGTTTTTTTTTTAAATTTTAGACAAGTGGGCCACGACAAGTAAAATTTGAAGATGGATTCTTAATGAGCTCTCAAACCTGCACCTTTTTGCGTATTTAACCATCTCTCTCTTCAAATACAAAAGTTACCCATGTTGTCCCTACAAAATCCGGGCACCCTGTATATATACGGCTTTCACAGGCCGTGCCGGCCCATTGCCTGAATTTTTTTCTTCCACTCTTTCTTGTTGGCAGCTTCCCTTCTCCAGTCTTCTATTCCCACTTCCTTCAGGTCTCGTAGCACTTCCTCTTTCCATCTCATTCTAGGTCTCCCTCTGGCCCTTATCCCTACTGGGTTTATCGGTTTATCTTCAGCACTATTTTTGTCATTCTGTTGTTCCCCATGCATTGTACGTAGCCCAACCATCTAGCTCGTTGCTGTTTTACATACTGTACTATTGTTGCCTCCTTGTTCAAATCACCTAACTTCTGGTTTGTCCTTCTTCGCCATACACCGCCTTCTTTATGCCCGCCATATATTTCAAAGGCCGTCGTAGCGGGCGGATGCTAATTTATCGGTGGGAATAATTCACTTGTTTACGGGCTTTATTCCACGGATCGTTAGCGTAACTAAACGCGAGAACCAAGTGTAAAGTGAGTGTAGTGAGGTACGTGCGGAAAACAGTGAAAATTAATAGTTATAAGATGGTTTATTAGTAATAAAACTAACTTAAAGTGCGGCGTGTCGGAAACGAGGTCGCGGACACCGGACCGAGCAAATTGTGATAGGGCTAATCGCGCGCGCCAACAGCCGGTCACGAAGAGATACAGCAGAATAATCCCGCTTTAGATAATAGCGGATAGATGACAGAAATAAAAGAGACAGGGACTTGAACAGTAGTGGAGAACAGGAAGCATTCAAGAGAAGCAGGAAAGTAATTAGATCCCCACAGAAAAGTACAAAAATAGAGGTATTTAAGGAAAGTAACATGAGGGATTTAAAAGAAATTCAAGATATGATGAAAACGATGATGGATGTAATCAGAAATAACACGGATGAAAACAGAAAATTACGAAAGGAAATGAGAGAGAAGGAAGAGAAATGGGAAACCGAGAAAAAGGAACTAGTAGGTAGAATTGAACTACTGAAAAGTAAATGGGAAAGGTTAGAAAAAAAAAATCTGGTGTGATACACTCACACAACTTCCTTTTACAGTGATCTTATAATTAGTTAAATATTTAATTTTTAATTTTTAAGCATTCGTCAAAAATTTTCAAAAATTACGAATTCTACAAAAACGGTACAAAATAGAGCGTTAGTTGAAGAGACAAATTTTCTCTAAAATATTAAGCAGAATTCAAAAATGTAATAATATACCGGGTGTTCTATTTAAAATAGGAGTTAATAAAAAAAATAGAAAAAAAAACAAAAGAAACCCACTTTAGAAGTATTCAACTGGAAAATCACCTATCTCACGTTAATGCACATTAAAAATGTAATAAAAATGTAAAGTTTGAAAAAAATCGTTAGAGCCGTTTTTGAAAATATCGAAAAAAACTAAAAAATCACAAGAGTAAACACCTACTTCCGGTTATGCGATTTTTTTAAAAAGCTTGCTGTCTCATCTACATAGTACACAAAACTTATATATGAAGTTTCAACGCCATACCTCTTTTCGTTTTTGAGATATTCTGTTCACAGACAGACACACAGACAGACACACAGACACACAGACAGACAGACACACAGCCCAATGAAAAAAAATATGTTTTTTGGGATCAGGGGACTAAAACGTGAAGATCTGTTGAAAACTCAATTTCGAATTTTTGGGGTGAATCCAATACTTCCTTTACGGTAAAAGAAAGTAAAAACGCAGAAGTAATATAGTAATGAAAGGGGTAAAATTTGAGGAAGAAGTAAAAGAAGAAGCAGCAAAACAGTTTCTGTGGGACAAACTGGGAGTGGAGGTAGAGGTTAACAGAGTGATCGACATAAATAAAAACCGAAAAACGATAAACATTTTAGAGATGGGAGACTGGAACAAAAAACAAAAAGTAATGATGAACAAAAATAAGCTGAAAGGCTCGAGGATTTACATCGAAAACGATTTGACATTAAAAGAAAGAAAGATACAGGCAGAAATCAGGATAACTGCGAAAGAAGAGACAAGCAAAGAACACAAAACGAAGATAGGTTACACGAAGATTACAATCGACGGTGTAGAATATCTCTGGGACGAAGGAGCAAAGGGGGTTAAGGAAAAAGACAAAAAACTAAAAACAAGGAAGGGACGCTGTAGCACTATGAAGAATACAGCAATGGACAGGGACAATGAGAATAATTATACGAGGGATGGGAAGAAAAAGCGATATACAGAGGAAATAAAACAAATAGGTAAAGAAAACAATATAAAAATAGGCACATGGAATATAAAAGAATTAGCAGAAAAACAAGTAGAATTAGTGGAGGAAATAGAAAAACAACAACTGGATTATTTGGGTATAACGGAAACAAAAATGAAGGGACAAGGCGTAACCAGAATAACTAAAGGGTACTGGTAATACTGGTCAGGAGTCGAATAAAAGAAATGGGGAAGTGAAGGGGTAGGATTAGTAATCAGCCCAAAAAATATAGAAAATGTAATGAATGAAAATCTTACGAATTCAAGGTTACTCAGAGTAGAACTGAGATTAACGACAACAGAAACATGGACAATAATAGTGGCACATGGGGTAAATGACAATGCAGCAAAAGTGGAGAAAGATTGTTTCTAGGAGAACTTACAAAATAAATAGATGCAAGTACATCAACAATTATAATACTAGGAGATTTAAACGGAAGAGTTGGTAACAACAATAAAGGCATTGAGAGGTACCTAAGGATACACGGAGAAGCAACGAGAAATGATAATGGAAACAGAATGCTTGAACTATGCAGAGAAAATGAGTTAGTGGTTACAAATTCCAAATTCCAACATATGGAAATACGCAAATATACACGTGAAGTAATATCAAAGCAAGAAAAATCTATTATCGATTACTTCCAGGTACAGCAAGAGGATATGAAACAAATAGAAGATGTGATCGTGAGAAGAGGACCTGAGGTAGGAAGCGACCACTACTTGCTAAAAATGATTATGAAGATAGAAAAAGAGAAAAGTAGAAAGGTAATAAAGAAAAGTATTAGAGCGTACAGACACAAAGAGGAAGAAACGAAGAAGAAGTATCAGGAAATAATAGAAAAGAAACTAAGTAAAGGATTAGAAGAAAAAGACGTGAAGAAAAATTGGAACTATCTAAAACAAAGCATATTAAAAGCAGCAGCTGTGGGATAACAAAAGTGAGCAATTAGAATGCTAAGAAAACGGCATGGTGGACAGAGGAAATAAAAGAAAAAGTGAAGCAGAAGAAAGAAAACTGAAGGAAATATTTACAAACAAAGCAGAAAGAAGATTATGATAAATACAAGGAAAAAGGAAAGGAAGTTAAAGATGAGGTAAAGAAAGCAAAACAGGAAGAATGGGTAAAATTTGGAGAATAAATGAAGGACAACTATAAAGAAAACCAAAAACTGTTCTATGGCACTTTTAAGCAATTGAGGCAAAAAAGAAGCCTTTGAAAAACATCAGAAATGAACAAGGGGAAATAGTGACAAAGGAAGAATACATAATGGAACGATGGAGAAGACACTTTGAAGAGGTATTGGAAAACAGTGACGAAGAAAAAGAAGAGAGTGATAACAAAATTGAACAAAACGGAATGAAGGCAAATGAAGGTATAAATACAGAGTTGATATCGGAGATGGAAATGGAAAAGGCAATAAAAAAGACAAAATTAGGGAAAGCAGCCGGAAAAGATAAGATCTCACCGGAAATGATAAAGTATATAGGAGAAGTAGAAAAAGAAAAAAATTTAACTTTAATGAATGACATAGTCAAATCGAAAAAAGCACCAAAAGAATGGCAAACGGGAGTAATAGTACCTCTGCACAAAAAGGGCGATAGTAGGGAATGCAAGAATTATAGAGGTATTACGTTATCAAGCATAGTAAGCAAAGTATGGGCCAGAATCTGGGAAACACGACTCAAAAATAAGTTAGAAGATACGATCGACGATAGTCAGTGTGGATTTAGAAAAGGAAGAGGGGTGCAGGACAACATATTTTTATACTCAGACAAATTGCAGAGAAAGCAATAAATAAGGGAAAGGAGGTCCATATGTGTTTTATAGACTTATGTAAGGCCTTTGACAGGATTACAAGAAAGTACATATAGAAGACGTTAGAGAATAGAGGTATAAATACAACAGAAATAGACATGGTCAAGAGTTTGTACAACAAAACAACAAATATAGTAAGAACCAGAAATGAGGAATCAACGGAATTTGTAACAACAAGAGGTTTAAGACAAGGATGTGTGCTGAGTCCGTTATTATTCGCACTAATTATGGACGATGTAGTCAAGGAATGTAAAAAGGTAACAAGGAAATATAAAATAGGAAGACGAAAAATGGTACAAATATCAGAGTTACTCTACGAGGATGACTTGATAATTTTAGCAGGATCAGAAAGAGAGCTACAATTTAATGTGGACACATACATCAGGGAAATGCAGAAAGTAAACATGAGAATTAATATAGAGAAGGCAAAGACAATGATCGTGGGACCAACAGAAAGAAAACATGAAATAACAATAGGAGGAAAGACAGTAGAACAAGTTACTAACTTTAAATATTTAGGGTCATGCATTAGCAGTAACGGAAAAATTGATGAAGAAATAAACGAACGCACATCCACAGACGGAAAAATCTTTAATGCAATCAAAACTAGCTTCCTGGGTAAAACAGTGGAAGTGGTGAAAAAAGTAGTATACCCTACATTGGTGTAAGGTAGCGAATCTTGGCCAATCACAGACAAACAAAAGAAGAGAATTACAAGCACAGAAATGAGATTTTGGAGGAAAATAGAAGGAAAAAGGCTAAGGATTATGTATGTATATTCTCTCCTTACGATCTTTCGTTCCCGTATCAGCAATTTTGACTCTTCTTGTTCCCAGCTTCCACATTTCACATCCATATGTAATGATTGGCCTCAGTACTGTTTTGTATGCTTGGATTTTTGCTTTTCTCGATACATATTTTGATTTCAGGATGGATGCTAGAGCTCCTGCTGCTTTATCTCCTCTTATCAGTCTTGTTTTTACTTCCTCTTCTTCTCTTCCATCATCTGTAATCTGTACCCCTAAATATGTGAATGATCTAACTCTTTCCATTTCCAGTGCTTCTTCACCTTGTCGTTCAATTACTAAATTTTCGTTTCCTGTTGTGCTAACTTCGTTCCTCATCACCATATATTTTGATTTTTTGCCATTGATGTGTAAACCCGCTTCCCTCGCCTTCTCTTCAACTTTCTTTGTTATTTTCACCAGATCCTCTTTGTTATTCACTAATAATACTAGATCATCAGCGTAAGCCATACATTGATGTTTTTTATTTATTATACTTCCCGTTCTGTTTATTTTGCTTCTTCTTAATACGTATTCGAGAACTATCTTAAAAAGGCTCGTTGAAAGCGAGTCACCTTGTCTCACTCCGTTATTGACAACAAAACTATCTGATGTTTTACCTTTCCATTTGACTTTGTTTGATGCATTTCGAAGTGCCATCTGCACCAGTTTAATCAATTTTCTTGGTATTCTTAAATTTTCCATTGCCTTGAAAATCATTTTTCTTTTTATTGTGTCGTAAGCCTTTAGGAAATCAATGAACGCAATATGTATCTCGTTATTGTATTCCCGACACATATCCTGGGTTTCTTTTAATATAAATAACTGGTCAGTAACTGAGCGGCCCGGTCTGAATCCTGCTATTTCCTTTTCTGCGTACTTTTGTCATTCTTTTCTTAGCATTATTGCGAGTATTTTGTAACTTGTGTCCAGAAGCGCTACCCCTCTGTAATTGTTGAAGACCGACTTCTCTCTCTTTTTATATAAGGAGGTTATTACCGCTTCCGTCCATTCTCTCGGGATCTCTTCCTGCTGCCATATTTTGGTGATTAGGGTTTGCATTTCAGTAATTAGCTCTTCCCCTCCGTTCTTGATTAACTCATTCTTTATTCCATTTTCCCAGGAAGCTTTTCCATTTTTTGTCTTTTTCAGTGTAGCTATTATTTCATCTCTGGTTGGCGGCTCTATGATTTCTATTTCCGTTTCATCTTCTTCTATTATTTCAGGACTGTTTTTTCTCTTGTGCTCTTCTTGTTCTTGACTTGTGATCTCTTCTCCATTTAGTAGCTCTTGAAAATACCTTTTACAACCCTTTATTATATGCTCTTCGTTACTTATTCTTTCTCCTTTCTCATCTTTGAGTAACCTCTTCTAGTCTGCTTTAATTCTTGATAAAAAACAGTTATTTCTCCATTTTTATAGTATTCTTCTTCTTTGCTTCCCTGAAAATTCTTTGTGTCCTTTGATTTGCATATTCTGCTTTATCTTCTGGCTGTCATGTACGTATCATTTTCTTTCTTGTTTGTAGTTTCTTTTCTCGTTCCCTTTCACAGTCAGTATTAAACCATTTGTTAGACTTTTTCTTTTTTGGTCTTTTTGTTAGCGATTGGTCTGCTGCACTCTTTATCGTTTCATTAATCCCCTTCCAAATTTCTTCGATAACATCTTCATTCTTTTGTTTTTCTTTTAGTTTTGCTTCTATTTTTGCCTCATATTCCTTTCGTTTTTCTTCTTGCGTTAAACACTCTACCTCATATTCTGGTTTTCTTGCTTCATTAGGTTGTTTTTCGGTTTTCTCATAGTTGCCTGCCATTAAACACTAAATAGTGATCTGAGTTCGTGTCTGCCCCTCTTCTTGATTTTATATTAATCACCATTTTCGTATGTTTTGTTTGTATTAATACATGATCCACTTGGTTGATAGTCCTGCCGCCGGCGATATCCAGGTACCTTTATATATCCCCTTTTTTTTTAAAAAAGGTGCTTACAATTCTACAGTTTTTTTCTCGCTGCAAATCCGATTAGTTTTGTTCCATTTTCGTTAGTTTCACCGTGTTATTGTGGGCCTGAAAGTTTCTTCCTTACCAATTTTGGCATTGAAATCGCCTATAATCCCTCCGTGACCGATAATGCACCGTTTGTACGTCTATTGAATGTATTTTACATGCAGTATTTTGGTGTTTGTATTTATTAAAGCAAACTTGTATTTTTCACAAATTCGTTAAAACCCCTCACCACACAAATATTTAACAACTGTTAAATACGTATTTTGACAGCCAAGCTGTCATCAGTAGCTACGAAAAACTTACACAGCAAAATGGCAACGATATGCTCGTGACCAAATCACAAATGGAAGTGGGCAATTCCCGTGCATTTTACAGCTATTTATACCGTCTAACCCGGAGGGCGTAGCCGAGAGCCAATTAACATGGCCGACGGTCAATTTAACTTCAATAAGTCATACAATACGGTATAGGTCCACCATCCTTGTTCAAAAGTTTATTATCTCGGTTCTTGAATATGGCCAAGCTTTCAAAAGAATTTAGTTGCTTTGTTGAAGTTAACGCCTTTATAATTTTTAGGTCATCCTCTTTTATACTATGACCCGTTTTTACGAAATATGTTGGGCAATACTCAATTTTTCGAATCTGTTAAATCTAAAATGAGCTAAATGCTCTTTAAACCTAGTACCAAAATTACGACGTGTTTGCCCAATATATTTAGAATCACAATGGGAACATTTAATTTCGTAAATTCCAGATCTCTCTAAAGTGATCAGTTTGTCTTTTGGATTTCCCATTGTTTGAACCATACACAACTTTATGGCCCGATTCTTTAAAAATGTTTGCTAGGCCCTTTGTAGCCGGGTGAAACGCTATTGTTCAATATTTTATCTTCATCAATCAATTCTGGTTTGATGCATTTTTTTTATATAAAAAGAGTGCTGTAATGAAGCTCTTAATGATACTAAAATTAATTTAGTTAATAGTCTATAACAACACCGATGAAGATAATAGATATTAATAATACACGTTTTGTTAAGTGCCATAAGCAAACGTGTATTGTTCAATATTTTATCTTAATCAATAAATTTAGTTTTGTAAAAAAAGAGTGTGGTAATACCTATTACCACACTGAGTGCGGTAATATTTTTTGCCTTGATGATTTTAACATAGATTCAATCAACACAGAATCTGTGTCCTCCAAATAAATGTTGCCGCATTAACACAAATTATTGAGGAACCTACTCAAATTATTTTTGCATCTGCAACGTTTTCAAGAAAACTAGAGAAATAGCCCATTGGAATTATTATAAAACTCTACGCAATCATGCTACATACGTTGTTAGACTGGAAGAGAAAAATTATCTGAAACATTTAGCAAGCTCTTCCAATTCCAAAACATTGTGGAGAACTCTCAAAGACATGAATATTTGCAGTAACCCGAGGGTTTATAGCATTCCAGAAAATTTGTCAAATGTAAATGATATAAATGATTATTTTATTGATTGCATTCCTAATAATAGCACTCCCCCTCTAAATTGCATATCATTTTACAAAAATAATATAAAACCTGAGATGGCCAACACATTCAAATTTTCTTCAGTGTCACCTACGGTAGTCCTTGAAAGTTTTTCTGCTCTTACTTCCAATTCTACTAGATTGGATCGGCTAAATATTAGATTATTGCGTTTATGTTTTCCCTTTTTGCTCCCTTATATTTGTCACATTTTTTGCTTTGAAAATAGCATCTTCCCCGCCTGCTGGAAGCAAGCCTTAATCATCCCTTTGCCTAAAGTTAGTAATCCTACTCAACTTAAAAATTTACGGCCTATCAGTATTTTGCCGGTTTTATCCAAGGTTATGGAAAAAATAATGAATTCTCAAATTAAACTACATTTGAATAAATATAAAATTCTTCCAGATACTCAATCTGGATTTCGATCTGGACATAGTTGTACAACGGCTCTTTTAAATATTACAGACGACATTATTTCTGAAGTTGATAAAAATAAACTAACTATTCTTGTATTACTAGATTACACAAAAGCATTTGATACTATAAATCATGACATACTGTTGGCTATTCTTTCTTTTATTGGGTTCACTTCTAACGCTGCACTATTAATTAATAATTATTTGTCTCACAGTTCACAACGTGTTCGCTTATCAGATGAATTTTCCAATACGAGGAAATTAATAAGAGGAGTGCCACAAGGTTCTATTCTAGGGCCTCTTCTGTTTTCCATATACATTTATAATTTGCCTAATTCCATTAATAATTGTCAATTTCATTTTTACGCAGATGATACCCAGTTGTATTATTCATTTGAACCAACTAATATTTGTGTAGCAAATGCTTTAGTAAATGCTGATCTTATGTCACTTGCTGATATCTCTAAAGATCACGCTTTGAAAATCAATCCCAGTAAGTCTGCCGTTCTGCTTTTTGGGAGGCTAAAGGTTAGAGATGAGATTCTCTCTCAAGTAAATGTTAAAATTGATGGCATGACATTACCAGTGTATAGCAAATCTAAAAACTTAGGAATCGTTATTGATTCTAATCTCCGATTTAAAACTTATATTAATAACCTAATTCAAAAATCTTTCGCTAATATTAAACTTTTATATTCTAACAGACACTTTTAGATTTTCGCACTAAGGTTATGCCGTGTAATTCACTAGTGCTTTCCTTGTTCAACTACGGAGATGCTGTGTATCGATAAAAATTATTCTTATAAAATACAAAAAATGCATGTATTCGGCTAATATACGGTATTAGAAAATTTGAACACGTGTCGCATAAGCTCTGCATTATTAATTGGTTGAACATGGAAAATCATCGGTTATTACATCAGGCTTGTCTCTTTCATAACGTAATGTTTTTTAAAACCCCTGCTTATCTATATAGAAAAATTAGATATAGAACTGACATTCATAACCTCAATTTAAGGCACCGCAGTCTGTTAGCAGTACAATCACCCAGTACTCAATTCTTTGAAAGGTCCTTCTCATATGGTGTTGCAGCTATCTACAATAAACTACCAAACTATCTTAAAGCCTACCCCCCTTCGCGATTTAAGAAGCACTGTAAGCTGTACTTGCTTGGTTTGCAGAACAGTGGTAGAGGATTCTGATGTGCCACACTCTTAATTATTTTCTGTGTTTTATTAATTATTTACGTGTTTTTGTAGAATCGCCGTTCATGTTTATAAAATTTATATATTGGTTTTTTTTTTGGTAAAGTGGAGGAGCAGATGGTTCTTTGTAAGAGCCAATCTGAACATTCGCCCTTGCACTTGATTATCATTTTTTTTTCATTTGTGTAGTAATATGTATTTCATTGTGTGCAATAAAGACTATTATTATTATTATTATTAATTGATCACATTATAACTAATAAAACTGAAGCTATAGTGAATAAAGCGACAGTTACCTTAGATAATTTATCGGATCATAACCTTGTTTATTGAATTTTTAAAACTGAACTTAACGAACCTCCAGCTATATTCATTACTTATAGAAGTTACAAATATTTTGACTTTGATAATTTAATAATGACCTCAAACAAATTCCTTGAAAAATATATATGACTGAGAATATTGACGACAAAGTACAGTTCTTAAACGATAACTTCCGAGCTGTTCTATTGAATTTGCATGCTCCATATATGAGGGCCACCCTTATAATATCTAGAATGCCATGCTCTTCATACGCGTTTCGAAACAAAAACAATCGCAAATGATTATTTGATATTTGCTATCCAAATATCGTTTGCAGCAGAACATTTGCTTTTTTAGTTTGGTTACAAGAAGAAATAAAAGTTACTGTAAAGTGAAAAAAATGAATTTGACCACAGAGTATTACAAGGCGATGATGTGTCGAGCGGCTTTGAAGTGATTTTGGTGATGAAGGTCCTTCTCAAACTACAAGTTATAATTGGTACAATGAATTTATAAGGGACCGTTCTTACCTCTGCGATAAATTACGCGAAGGTCGACCATCCACAGCTGTGACTGAAGAAAACATTGCTGCTATCCGCTGTTTAATTGAAGAAGACCGTCAAACAAGATATGGTTTTATTAGAGCAACATTACGCATTGGCGTGAGTCAAGTACAAAAAATTTTACAGGAGCATTTACATGTATAAAAAATATGTTGAAGTTGGATTCTCCACAATCTGACAAAATCCCAAAAACAACAAATGGTGGATTGGTGCAAGAAAACCCTGAGAAAATACAGTGTGTCCCCGGATTGAGTTCACTATAGGTATAATTGACAAAAAATTTTACAATTTTATTTTAATGTTTTGGGATCCCGCCCTGCTTGGTCTGAAGAGAATTTTAAGAATATTTTCAGTTCTTGAAAAACAAGTAGGCCTTGGCAGGGAAGCGAAAACTATTTTATTTTCAGGTAAACTACCCTTTTTGTTCATGATACGGAAAAATTTTATTAAGACAAGTTGTTGAGAATGATATATTACGGCCCTATGCAAAATTTCAGAAAGATATGTTGACTTAGAAAATACCGTTATTTTTTAGATAATTGTATTTTATTTTCAGGTAAACTACTTTTTTTGTTCATGATACGGAAAAATTGTATTAAGAAAAGTTGTTCAGAATGAGAAGTTGTGGCCCTATACAAAATTTCAGAAATATTTGTCTACTTAGATGAAACCGTCATTTTTAATAAATGCAATTTGTTTAATCTAAAAAATAACGGTTTAATCTAAGTCGACATATCTTTTTGAAATTTGGTACAGGGCCATAATTTTTCATTCTGAACAACTTTTCTTAATAAAATTCTTTCGTATCATGAACAAAAAGGATAGTTTACATAAAAATTAAATACAATTATCTAAAATGTAACGGTTTTTTCTAAGTCGACAGATCTTTCTGAAATTTTGTATAGGGCCATAAACTATCATTCTAAACAACTTTTCTTAACAAAATTTTGCCATATAATGAACAGAAAGGGTAGTTTACCTAAATAGAAAATAGTTTTTTCACATTTGTCATGGCCGACTTAATTTCTAAAAATTAAAAGTCTGCTTAAAATTGTTTTTAGACCAAGCAGGGCGGGATCCCAAAACATTAAAATAAAATTGTAAAATTTTTTGTCGATTATACCTATAGTGAACTCAATCCGGGGACACACTGTATAACTGTGGAGCCTCAAATGCTATTTGGAACGTTGTTACAGGAGATGAAACCTGGATTTAAAGTTTTGACCCTGAAAAAAATAATCAAACGGTTCAATGGGTGTTTGAAGATGACCCTAGACCCACAAAGGTTACACAAACAAGAAGTGTTGGCAAGAAGATGGTGGCAACATTTTTTTCCAAAACTGGACATGTAGCAACACTTACTTAACAGAATCGACGTACGGTTAAAACCGAGTGGTATACAACTACTTCTTTGCCTGAAGTATTTGAAAAAGTTAGAGAAAAGAGGCTCAAAGGAAAAATTATTTTGTATCATGACAATGCGTT
This sequence comes from Agriotes lineatus, assembly GCA_940337035.1. Classification (NCBI taxonomy): domain Eukaryota; kingdom Metazoa; phylum Arthropoda; class Insecta; order Coleoptera; family Elateridae; genus Agriotes; species Agriotes lineatus. The sequence goes on along the minus strand of CALNHX010005629.1, from coordinate 90,240 downwards.
TTCCCATACGGAAAAGCAAACAGAATTTTTTAAGGTTAAAGGAGTGGAAACAATTAATCCTCTGCCATCTGTTCCTGACTTGGCGCCTTGTGATTTCTCTCCCTTTCCGAAAATTAAAGATAAAATGCGAGGAACCACATTTTCCACACGAAATTCAGGCAGTAGACCTAGAAAAATTTACTATCTGAGGTACCTCAGGAGGAGTGGGGAAAGTGTTTCAGCGACTGGTTTCACTGAATGCAAAAGTGTATAGACTATAAAGGTGAATACTTTGAAAAAGAATAAAACTGTTTATTTGAAGAGGTAGTTTTATTTACTATTAGCTTCTAAGAATTTTCGGTGTACCCCTCGTAAAACTTCTAAATTTACAAAATTATCTGAGCCGTGGCTAACAGATAATATTAAATTACTCATAAATTTACGAAATACAGTATTGAAAAGTGGAATTATTATAAACAACTTCAGAACTTTACTACCGTGGCATGCAGAAATGAAAAAAAGTTTTAGTTTTCACACCAGTAGTGCTAAAGCATGGAAATTATTGTCAGATCTTAATATCAAAAGATACTTGGTAACTGATTTAACTAAAAACTAGCATAAATTGAGTTAGACCAGGTTTCACTCTTTGTTCTTAAAACTGTCTAACTAAAAAGTGGTAAAAAAAAAGACTACGAAGTCTACCCTCGATTGGGACGTAAGAAGACGAAGTGTTTTTGTGTGACAGTCGTATAGCGGGCCTTGTTCCGTTTGGGCAGTTAATAATAGTGAATCAGAGCCTGAATGAAGTAATGGGTTTCTTATTTATTGATTTTTGAGAGATTAAGACACCAGCTGTACTAGACAATATTTAATGATGAAACGATTACGATTAGGTTAATCGTTAATAATACGAGTAATTTGGATATTGCATTATCGTGCACATTTAAGTGAATCGTACCTATTTCAAAGTGTTAATTAACCATCTAATAACAATTAATAATAATAATATTAATAAATTTTAAATACATATGAATAAATAAAAATCAGTTGTTAAACATATATTTTTTCTCTTGGAGAATACTGCTAAAGAAGAAGCTGATGCGTACCTGAAATCACCCAACTTAAGTCATTCAGTAGACCCTATTCTATATTGGCAGGACAACTTCATACACCAACGCCTAAAGAAGTTGGCATTAAATCATAATATCATGAAATCCATGGAGAAATTGTTCAATTTTTACCCCAAACTACATTAAAAAAAAACCCAGATTTATTTAAACACAACTGTACTTGCCTGCAACTTGTAATAGATGTTCAGATCAACAAACAATTGAAAATTGCGAAGGTACTTTGATATTACTTGGAGACTATAATGCAAGAGTGGGGAATGAACATAAGAAATGGCAGGGAGTAATAGGAAAGCACGAAGAAAACACAATAAACAAGAACGGAAGAAGACTATTACAATTCTGTATTGACAACGATTTGATCATAAACAATACATTTCATGAACACAAATGGATACATAAAATAACAAGAGAAGTACACATACGCAATGAACGCTCAATAATAAGTTCCCAAACTATGGGTCGCGACCCACCAGTGGGTCGCAAGCGAATATTGAGTGGGCCCTAATGGGCGATTTGTCGCTGTATAAGACATGAATAAAAAATAGGAAGTGATAAATTTGATATTTCATTCAGCTATTTATAATTCCTAAAAATAGTTTTAATCGTAAGCAGTTAACGAAATTCTGGCTCTCAGTTGCTGCTAACCAGGGCCGTAACTAGCTATAGGCCGAGTAGGCCCCCGCTTACAGGCGCAAGCGGCAAGGGGCGCCAAAATTGCACTGAAAAGATAATTGCTTCCGCACAATAAAAAAACAAACATTTTTGAAAAATTGTACATAAAAATTACAAAAAAAATGTTTAGAACGTCTTTAATACATAAATAACGCTGCAAGAAAAACAACTTTTGCTGGATTAAATTAATGGTTGAAGTCTTCAAAATTATCTACAAAATAGGTAAAAATTCCTTAATGTTGCTAACAATACTGAAACACTTAGCAATGCAAATCACATGAATTTGGAAATTAAGAAAAACGTTGCAGCCAGTGGGATGCGAACTCGCGTTCACTGGTAAATGCATATGCTTATCGTTGCGTTATAAATGGTGCAGGTAGTGTTCCGATTTTTGGAAAAAATGCGATGCCGATGAAATGGCGACGCAGAGACACAGGTACACCACATATATTCTTATTTGTAAAATGTTCAACTGACTACATAATACTGTGTACTTTTTTTAAATTAGAATTGTGTTTTATCATTTTGGTTTTTGTTCTTATTTTGTTTGTATTGTATTGTATTATTTTAAAATTTACTAGTTGTTTATTTTTAAAACTTTTGAATTAAAAATGTTGTAGATATTTTTGAATATCCGAAGATAAATGTAAAAGTCGTAGTACAGTAATATTAGTATTTTTGTCACATGTATGGTTAGTGTACTGAGGGGCGCAAAAATGTTGGCTTGCTTACAATAAAAGATTGCCTAGTTATGCCCCTGCTGATAACTATCCTTGCCTGTTCGATGAAGCTATGAAAGTCCTCCTCCTCTTTACTACCTCATGTGAGACCGGATTTTCGGCTATGGTTAACATTAAAACTAAATACCGAAATAAACTGGATGCATCAAACTCACTGCGATTAAAAGTAACTAAAGTTGAAATTGATGCTAAAACTGGAATGAAGAAAAATCGGAAACAAATACATCCTTCCGATTGAAATACTTTGTAAGCAAACCTTGCAGGTGTAGGTATTTAAGTAACAAAAAAATTTATTTAAGTTGTGTTTCTTATTTCAACAGTCTTTCATTCATATTGGTAACACTTATAAACAAAAAAAAATTCAATTAGAACAAATAAGACAGCATTAAGTAGTTCCACGATTCGCGAGTAGGGAATCTGAGCATTACCAATATTTATGCCCTCTTTTCTCTAAGACAGCTAAAAAGTGGGTCCCAAGATTGGAAATTTTTGTTAGATGGGTCGGAGCCCAGTCAACTTTGGGAACCACTGGACTATATAATAACATCTAGAAACTATAAAAAGGAAATAAAAGACGTCAGAGTTAAAAGACGCTACGAAGCAGGTACGGACCACTATCTACTAGAGGCTAAAATTAAATTGAACAACATAATAAAGAACATAGAAGAAAATAAAAGTACTGATATAACAGAAAAAATTAAGAGCTTTAAGCTACGAGACCCACAAATCAGGTATGAATATGTAGAAGAGACAGAAAAAGAAATAGATAAATATAGCAAAAATAAACAAATAACAAACCTGGAAGATAAATGGGAAAGATTTAAAGAAACATTACTAAAAATTGCAGGAAAAGTATGTGGATACAGTAGAAGCAGAAAAAATAAGAAACAAACAAGCTGGTGAAGTGAAAATATTAAGAAAAAAGTTACGGAAAAGAAAAAATGATGGAAAAAGTACTTACAAAGTAGAAAGAGGCAAAAACCAAATCTTGGGAGAAATTTAGTAGGAAAATGCAAGAAAACAGTGAAGAAAACAAAAAACTATTTTATAAAACCTTAAGAAGTATGAGAAAACAGAATGGAATAGCACTCAAACAAATAAAGGACCAGCATGGAAATATTATAACAGATGAAGGAAAAATAGTGGAAAGATGGCAAGAATATTTTACAGAGCTATTAAATAGCGAAAGTACATCAGAATACGAAAGTGGAAGTAACTATAAATATACAAATGAAAAATAAAAGGAAGAGAATAATATAGAACTGGAAGAATTGGAAGAAGCACTATGTAAGCTAAAAATAAGAAAAGCAGCAGGATGTTTAAACTTGATTTAAACACACATAAATTTTATTTTCTAAAATTTACGAAATCCAGTTGCATGCTTTTAAATGCAATTCCCATTTATTAGCCAGAAAAATTTAATGTTGCAATCACCAGTCTTTGCCTCATAATTACTAAATTTAATATGTTTAAATTAGATTAAAAACTATATATTGCAGTTCAAATTTACGAAACAGTATTCGTAATTTAAAAGCCAGTGTTATTACGCAATCATACGAGTTAAAGACCAGGAAAATGCAATTCTGCACTCCTTGCATAATTGCGACCTACAGTAGTAAGTTCAACGGGCGACCTTCGCTCTATCAGGAAATAAAAACTGCACAAATTGCTTATCTGCTGTTTTGTAATTTAAACACTTTGTCCTATTAAACTGTATATATGAACTTTGATATTGTTACTGCGTTAAGCATTTTTAATTTGTATAAATACTAGTCTATTTTCATAATAAAATCAATCTGCATTTAATGTTTGATTCATTCACTACCCTTTCTAAGCCATAATATTTATGGGGCATGAGGCTGTGCCCCAAGGGTTAGTGTTTCTACTGTCGTCCGTTCAAGTACCATTGACTACATTGGTTTAAAACGTAAACACAGTCTTGTTTACGTGCTTGACGGATAGAATCAGCGCAAAGTAACGGAGTCCTGAAGCAGCCTCTCAGGCATCTCTGTTCATGGTCCTTCGAGCCGGATCTGTCTCCAACTAACGAAAAAACACATCCCGAGAAGAAGACAACATCTGCCAACCACCCAGTTCCCAGAAAATGGCCAACAACATGGAGGAATTCAACAACTTAGCTATCGCCCAAGAAGAGCTCGCGCAGAAGATAAAGCAAATATTATCCAACAGCAAAAAGGACCCTGCCAGCCGAAAAAATGAAGCCTACATCGCCAGTCGCAACAAAACGCTGGACGAACTTTGGAACACTGCAACTAAAAATCACGCAGAAATGGGGCAGCTAAGTATTCCAACTCATAATTATTTTAAAACAGGGTATTACGACCAAATTAAAGCCATATACGGCAAAGCAAAAAGTTACTTGCAGAGCTGTTCAAAAACAACGGAAATTTCCAACGCCTCCGTAAGCAGAACGCAAGAGGAAATGGTGGCCAACCCCGAGCAAAAGGTTCGTGTCCGAAAACTGCAGATTCGGATCCAGAATTTTAAGCAAGCGATGGACGACGCCAAACTAACACAAGAATTAGGGAGGCCCGCCATCACGACAAGGGAATTAAGAGAAAAATGGGATCGTGTGGTCGAGATGGACGAAGAAGTTATGTCAAACGACATGGCTTCAGAACAAATGCACTTCAGTCCTGAATATACTACGTTGGAAGACAGGTATAGAAATTTAATTATTTTATTGCAAGCGCCGACAAGGAACGAGCAAGCAGTAGCCATCTCGCTTCCTCAAGTCAAAATTCCCATATACGAGGGAAATTATGAGGAATGGGCCACTTTCAAGGACCTGTTCACCAAATTAGTAGATGACAACCAGAATATGGACGATGTCATCAAGATGCAATATTTAAAGACGCATCTTAAGGGAGAGCCAAGCCGACTGATCCAGCATCTAGCTGTTACCCAAGCAAACTACAACACCGCCTGGAATCTGCTGCAACAAAGGTATCAAAATAATCGCCTTATTTTAACTAAATTGCTAGATACCATATTCGATCTGCCGGTCCTCTCCAAAGAGTCAGCCCAAGGGTTAAAAAGATTGCACGACTCCATCAAGGAATGTGTGGAGGCAATCAAAAATTTAGGCATCTCCACGGACAGTTGGGGTCCGTGGATTAACAGAGCTATCGCTCGAAAATGGGATCCTGAAACCAACAAATTATATGAACAGTCGCTTCAATGTCCAAATGAAGTCCAGGATCACCAAAATTTAATGGCTTTCCTGCAAGTGCGGTTCCAATCTCTAGAATCCATAGATGGAGCTCGAAAGCCCACGCAGGAAAGACCACAGAAGAATTACGCTTCCGCATCCCTAAATTGCAAGCTGTGCCATGGAGATCATTACATCGACAACTGTAGCCAATTCCAGAGGCTACCTACCCATGAAAAACTAGAAGCAGTAAAAACCAATCGATTGTGCTATCGATGCTTGTGGCACGATTCAAATATACCATGTCGTGCCTATTTTAATTGTAGGATCTGTCGCTTCCCGCATCATACACTGCTTCATAAGGCGCAGCCACCATCAAGGCCGCTCCCTGCCCAAAAGATGAAAACGTCAGCTCATGCAGCAGCTATGAAGACTTCCAACGCTCCAGAAAAGAAGCCGAAGTCGGACATCATCACCGCCAATTTAGGCGCACAGGAGAGCCAAGTTCTACTTGCCACAGCAATGGTTCAAGTAAAGGCAGCATCCCGGATGACTCATCTACTCCGAGTATTAATAGATCCCGGGTCTCAGGGGTCGTTTATCACGGAAGCATCAGCCGAATTATTGGAGTTACACAGGACCAAAGTTCGAGCTGAAATCACAGGAATTGGGAACAGCGAGCCAAAAATTGCCAAATGGAAAATCCCAGGTTTGATCACACCTAGATTTTCAAGTGACTTTTCCCTACCTGTCAATTTACTAATACTTCCTAAACTTACCAAAGCCATGCCTTCATCCCCCATCCCAAACATAAATATAGATTCCTGGAGCAATACCTTCATCGCCGATCCAACCTTCAACCGACCCGGTCCTATAGATATAATTCTAGGCGCCGAAGAATATTCAAAAATAATTCTAGAAGGAATCACTAGAACAAAGGATGGCATCTTGGGACAAAATACCAAACTGGGTTGGGTATTATCTGAAACCATTGGAAGCCAACATAACGACAGCATTAAAGTCAACACCATGGTTGCCAAAATCGAAGAAGACGAGCAGTTACAAAATTTCTGGGACATAGAAGAAGTGCCCACACAAAGAAAACTTTCCCCAAAATATCAGGTACGTGAAAAGAAAATCACAGAATCAGTACAGGAAAGACCGCAGAAAATCGAAGCTTCCAAAACTCTTAATCATGGAGGTCACTACATCAAAAGCTGTGGTCAGTTCCGAAGTTCACCTACCAATGACAAGCAAACAGTCCAGCAGGTGAAGAAAATATTAACAACCGATCCTACAGCGGAAGAACGAGCAATCGCAGCTGCCAATATAAAGAATACGGAAGTTCAACATCCTGTTATCATCGAATGTGAAAAGGTAGCATCTTCTCATCCACAAGAAAATCACCAAGTGCATGGAACCTCCGAAGTCCTCACTCACGAAATCCTCGTTCATGAAGTCCGCATCCACGAAGTTCCCATTCAGGAAGTTCCCATTCACAAAGTCGATGGACAGAAAGGAAAGGAAATTGCAGGCCACGAACAAATCGTTGAAACTCCTACAGCAGCTCCAAGCAGTGGATGCAGTCCAGAAATTGCAGGCCACGAAAAAATCGTTGGAACTCCTCCAGATGCTTCGACAGCAGCTCCTAGCGATGGATGGAGCCAAGAAGCTGCAGCAATAACTGCTGCTAACAACAACACCTCCGAGCCCACTAAAAACTTGACACTCGGTATTGGACGGAGCCCAGAAGTTACAGCAATAACTGCAGAAAATGGAAAACCCTCCGACTCCATAAAAAACTTGACACCCGGTGGAAAGCAGCACCAAGACTTGTCGGCAGGGTATGCAGGAAAAGAAAAATCCGACACCAAACACTTCGCACCTAGCGATGGATGGAGTCAAGAAGTTGCAGCAGGAACTGCAGCAGTCGAGAAACCCTCCGAGTTCAATAAACAATTAACACCTAGTGGAGGGTGGCAACAAGACACAGCGGCAAGAATTGCAGTACACGAGCAACCCTCCGAGTTCTCTAAACATTTAGCACCTACTGGAGGGTGGCACCTAGAAATGGCAGCAGCCAGGAATTCAGAAAATGAAAAATCCGAAACCAAATATTCTACGCCTAATAGAAGGTGGATTCAAGAACTAAAAGCAACAAGTTCAGGAAACAATAAACACAATGCTAAGCACTTAGCCCCTCGTAGAAGATGGTATCAAGAAGACGGCTTATTAAAGTCTGCGAGGGAAGTTACCGAAGACTCGCAATGTGGAATACCGATGCGGCATCCTCTAAAACAGCTAACCTCGGCAAGAGTGATATTAATTATCGTATGCACTCATATAATGTTCGTCTCCAAAGGAAGAGGCAGCCGATGGACGTTGGCAGGATGTTCCAAACCAATTGGTAACATAGTCAACGACACAATAACACAAAAGCTCTTTTACAGAAATAGCAAAGGAGCCAGTGTTGCAGCAACCGAACCACTTCGAGGATTTACAACCCTCCCGGTTAGACCTGCAACATCATCTGAAGGAAGTAGCATGGAGAGCCATCCGACGTCGCTACTACCTATCCAGAGGAATAATCAACAGCGTCTAAAAGACGTGACATGGAAAACCATCCGCCATCACTCCTATCTATCCAGCGGGATCACCGGCAGCATATTGGGAGCCGCTATTCTAATAGGAGCCTTCTACTACATTCGGAAAAGGATCAACCGAAGGAAGCATCAATCCAAACAACGCCAGTCAGCCGTAGAAGAATATCCTCTAAAAACCCTTAATGTGGAAGAAACAATATAATTTTCCTTTTCTTTTTCTTCGGCCTAAAATTGGCAATATGTTTAAACTTGATTTAAACACACATAAATTTTATTTTCTAAAATTTACGAAATCCAGTTGCATGCTTTTAAATGCAATTCCCATTTATTAGCAAGAAAAATTTAATGTTGCAATCACCAGTCTTTGCCTCATAATTACTAAATTTAATATGTTTAAATTAGATTAAAAACTATATATTTCAGTTCAAATTTACGAAACAGTATTCGTAATTTAAAAGCCAGTGTTATTACGCAATCATACGAGTTAAAGACCAGGAAAATGCAATTCTGCACTCCTTGCATAATTGCGACCTACAGTAGTAAGTTCAACGGGCGACCTTCGCTCTATCAGGAAATAAAAACTGCACAAATTGCTTATCTGCTGTTTTGTAATTTAAACACTTTGTCCTATTAAACTGTATATATGAACTTTGATATTGTTACTGCGTTAAGCATTTTTAATTTGTATAAATACTAGTCTATTTTCATAATAAAATCAATCTGCATTTAATGTTTGATTCATTCACTACCCTTTCTAAGCCATAATATTTATGGGGCATGAGGCTGTGCCCCAAGGGTTAGTGTTTCTACTGTCGTCCGTTCAAGTACCATTGACTACATTGGTTTAAAACGTAAACACAGTCTTGTTTACGTGCTTGACGGATAGAATCAGCGCAAAGTAACGGAGTCCTGAAGCAGCCTCTCAGGCATCTCTGTTCAAGGATGTGACCAGCTAGATGCGGAACTGCTAAAGTACCTCGGATCAAACGAGAGGAAAGAGCTATTAGAAATATTAAACATGGCGTGGAAAACTAAAAAGATACCGAAAGAATGGAATATAGCAACAATCCTACCAATATATAAAAAAGGCGACTCGAAGAACTGTGAAAACTACAGGGGAATATCACTACTATGTGCAGGATTGAAAGTTTATGAAATAATATTGGAAAATAAATTAAGACAGAGGTTGGAACCAAAACTAGACTAGCGTATTGCGTTCAAGATCATAATTTCACACTGCAATAAGTTAACAGAAAAAGCACTAGCCAAAAATGAGCAAATACTTCTAGCATTCTTAGACATGAAAAAAGCATTCAATATGGTGAGCAGGGCAGGAATTTGGCAAAGTCTAAAGAATAAGAATGTAGAAGAGGAGCTAATAGTGGTAATACGAATCCATGGATACATTGATATAGATATTAACAATACAAGTTTGATTATGAACATCTTAACCAAACGAGTTTTGCGGCAATCATACGAGTTTCGTTAAGTGCCATAAGGAAACGTGTATTGTTCAATATTTTATCTTCAACGATAAACTCTGGTTTGATGTATTTTTTTATATAGAAAGAGTGCGGTAATGAAGCTCTTAGCGATACTAAAATTAATTTGGTTAAGAGTCTATAACAACACCGATGAAGATAACATTTTTAATGCAACCCATATTTGAAAAAGAAATTGTCCCAGATTTATTTGAACACGTCTGTACATTTTTATAAATAATATAATTTCTAATCCTCTTCCCATTTGTCAGTTTGTTTTATTCACTCATTCATTATCTTTAGCCTCTTTTAGCTTTAGGTGTTGAGGACCATTCATACCCAGCGACATAACACTAAATTGCAATCTTTTTTTTATTTTTGTCCGGTATATAATTATTGTTACTGGATTTTGTTTCTTCATTAGTAAGCATAAAAAAGTTATTGTTTGGAATTTCTTGTCAGATTACAAACAACACAAAAAGATATTTGAGTATGTGAAAGTTAGGTAATAATATCGTCCTCCCACATACATCAAAACGATATCACTTTACATGTTCGACGAATCTAGTGCACATGTGAATGCAAGCATGTTCTTAATAACGTCATCACAGCGAGCTGCGCACTCTTATATCCTTCTATCTTGTATTGAAGTCAAGAGCTCAGAATCTACCTACCGCTCGTAGCAAATTTATATCATGCAATATGGTTTTGTCATACTCCTACAATTTTGCAACAGCGACAAAATTCATTGGAGCCCAGTCATCACATATGACAAATAGCTGCATCTGCACGTTTGCTTTCTAAAGAAACAATTTTGCAATAATACAGTATCGTTCATTTCAAATGAACCATTCAGAAAAGTGGTAATAAATATTGTATTTTATTTTTGTATCCAAGAGGTAAATGAGGCGAAAGATAATGATGATTTCCTTAACTCTCAAGCACCTGCCCCACATTTTGGAACATTTGTAATTGCACAAGGACTGCTACTCTGTGACGTTCGATTAGACAAATTAATTAAATTTTAATTGAAATATCGAAAGAACTTATTAAGTATTTATTATATTTATAAGCCTGTTACGATATTTTCAATGCAAGTATTCATTAAATAATTGAAGTAAAGTAAGTCATAATTGTAATTATATTATACTAAATATTACAGTTGATACACAGAAGTTAAAGTTAAAATACGCTGAGTTGATTAATATAAAACTTTTTATTTCATTTTGGAACCATAATCTTGTTTATTGGCCCTCGATAGAGGGCGTAAAATGGCTTTTATAGCCCTAGGGCCTATAAAGTTGCTAAGCAGTATAACAAGCACCAACAATGTAGTATAGCAACACCAACAATCTGCATAGAAACCATAGCACACCAGAAATGCACAGCGCCGGCATTACGACGATGCAGTAGTCTGTAGCCAAAATACTGAATCCTTGAATTTTGTCCATTTTGAGGACTAAAATGAAATAAAACGTTGTATGTACCACGTGCCTAATCACGATTATAGCTCTCGGGAAATTTAAACATTCCCTCGTGCTATAATCTATTTATTACGCCCTTAATACATAAATAACTATTATAGTCACTTGCTAATTCATAACAGTCGCTGCACATAATGTATAAAATTCCATGCCACTATGCATTTGTGCCCGAATAATGAATGGTGAAACAGTAACATTGCAGCACCAGTTGTATTTTAAGTTTTTCACTATATCGCAGTAGCTTTGTTCCAAATAACTCTGTCACTACAGATATCCTAAGCATCGTTGATAGCTAGTATGATCAGGTAAGGTAATATTTCGTGCGAATAAGAGGACGTCGCCTCATATGCTATTAATATAATTTTTTGTGTTAGAACACTATTTTATTTGCTGTTAGTTTCTAATTGTTTTAACTATTGAAATTTGTTCGTTTATAACGATTAACCGTTGTAAAGGTTTTGTGTGAAGATGAGTTTTCACATCGTGTAAATAATGTCGCGTTAAATTACAATATTATTTGAATTTAGTCTGTAATTTGTTCATAAAAATTGTGACGAAAACACAAAATATCTAATTTTTTGTGGCCTATTACAAATGAACAGTATTATATATATTTATAGGCAACCCATTTAACAGTCATAAATTTAATTACTGCACATAAGGGCTAAGGCTAAACATTTTGACCTATTTTTTACTAGATAGTACGTGCAAATTACAGTACATGCAAATTTCAACATTTAATTACTATTCACATTTGAATAGAGCACACTTCATGCACTCAATTAAATTGATAGGATCATAACGCAACCTTGAATGTCTTTTACCTTTCGCCTCAAATGTTTTACAATTTAAACATCTTATATCAACATCGTACCTCATTCCGGATTATCACCGTTGCAGTTTTATTTCTGCCGACTGTATTCAGCCCTTTGTATAATATATGCCTTTTGCCACCGATATGCAAACAGCCCATCTGAAATTATTATTGTTTGAGGTTATGTATTTATTTACACATCTTTCCATTGCTTAACGGCAATGCCTGTACTTACGGGGTCCCGAAAATTTGGATTTCGCCCCTCTGGTTCCATGGCCATTAATATTTATTCCGTTATACCTGAAAATTGCAAGGTTTTAATTAAGCGCGAAAATGTGAACTTACTTGAATTCCTTATTTCCATACAGTTGCCGTTCTTAACTATATTGAAATTACCTCTGCAATTATTCAGATTACACGAGCTGCTTAAAAGTTTGCTTCAAAACTGGAAACATAAATGTAGCTGTCAATATTTGAAAATTTTCAAGTTATTACGGAATACGCTGTCATTTGTCATTTAACTTCTTGAACAACGTAGAACAGTATGCAGTGTTGCCAGATGCCTAGCTGTCAGATTTCCCTACTTTTTCTTAAGATGTGCCATTACAAATACAGATCGTTTATTGTACTACATACTTCGCACAGGGTATTCAGGGCAAGGGATCACAAAATTATTGTTTATTCAGTTATCCTGAATTCTAAAAAAAGCAAGTAATAGCTGTTCCAAATAACGTCTTAAATTATTTTCATATCAAATGACTGTTAAACCGTAATTTAAATACGAGAGAAATTGGCAGTAAAGTAATCTGTTGTTTTATATCAATAATTAATTTTCGTAACCTTTAGGTACCTACAATAGCAGACAATAAATTTAGGCCGGCCTGTTATACGCTTGACATCTACTACTACTACTACTACTACTACTACTACTACTTATGTCCAACTAACCTCAATTTCGATTTTAATGATTTTAATTTTGATCTATTTCCTACTTTCTTGATCACAAGAATATATTACTGCGCGTACATCGACCTATCAAAGTTTTAAGTAGGTATATGAATAGTAGATCAAATTCCTGTTATTTACAGTTATTTTAAAGAGGTTGGCAATAGTGCCTCGCCGCAACGCGCTTTTATGACGTCATCTGATTACAAATTCAAAATGTAGAACGCAACAAACCAAGGTTGTTTCTTAAAATTGCGCCACATTTCAAACCCATTATTACAGAAAGTAAAAAAATAGACGTATTAGTTGGGCGTACCAAAACATACCAGCAATATTTCAAGGATGACTTCGGGAACTTGTTTAGAAGGGAAAACATTTAGAGGACATATGGAAATTCAAGGATACAAAGAGGAAGTGAATAAATTCAATATTTGTTAAAAACAATGTTTAAATGTTACCAAACAAGATGCGATCATCAGCTACATCAATATTTCAGTTACATATATATTATTTATCCCATAAAACTCCAATTAATTACAATTATTTGTGTTGCTAGCAATAAAGTAAAGCCTATCTTGATGGTATGCCACGTGAGGTTTTATCTGCTTATTTTTCTGTAACTTAAATATTTCTTGTAAATAAAAAAAATAAAATGAAAATTGATTAGAAAAACATCCCTTGAACTCCAATTGTATTCACCTAAATTATAAAATAAACGATAATCTGGTAATGGTTACGTCTAGGACAATTGTGTATATAGATATTTACTTCTTTTTACAATAAAGGAAGTTTTAGATTAACCCCAAAAATGCGATATTGAGTTTTCAACTGATCATCACGTTTTAGAGTCTCCTGAACCCAAAAAACATATTTTTTTTTCATTGGTCGTCTGTGTGTCTGTCTGTGAACAGAATATCTCAGAAACGAAAAGAGGTGTGGCGTTGAAACTTTATGTTTAAGTTTTGTGTACTATGTAGGTGCTACAGCAAGCTTTTGAAGAAAATCGCATAACCCGAAGTAGGTGTGTTTTTCGATTTATTCAAAAAAGGATTTAACGATTTTTTTCAAACTTCACATTTTTATTACATTTTGAATTGTGTTGATTTGAGATGAGTGATTTTCCAGTTGAATACTTTTAAAATGGGTTTCTTTTGTTTTTTTTCTATTTTTTAATTAACTCCTATTTTAAATAGAACACCCCGTATGTTATAACATTTTTGAATTCAGCTTAAAATTCTAGAGAAAATTTGTCTCTTTTACTAACGCTCTATTTTGTACCGTTTTTGCAGAATTAGTAATTTTTGAGAAGTGCTTAAAAATTTAAAATCAAATTTTTGACTAAAACGTTTTCTGTCATACGTACTGTATTGGATATTGTGGGTTACGTATACTAGGTGAGTTTTTTAAAATGTTACAAGACGATATTTCGAAAATGGTTTAAAATATTTTGATGTAATTTTGGTGAGATAGTAGGGATATGGGTGAACATATTTCTCTCTGTTTTGAGGCGTGGGGGGTAACTTTGGAATTTTAAATAGGATTATGTACTTTTGTTTATAAAATTCGAATCTACGTAAAAAACTATGTATTTGTATAAAAAAAAATTTTGATTTGGTTATGGTTATGGATTTAAGATTTATTAGGTTATAAAAAAATATTTACCATTTAATTTCAACTTCTTTATCGTCTGTCATGCATGAGAATTTGTTCGAAATGTCCCCCTTCAAGTTCTAAAGACTTTCTCACTCTTTTTCTAGCTGCTCTTTTGGAGCCAGTTTTGCAACAACTTGCTCATAAGAAAATATACTGACATCAGGAACTTCTGGAAATGCGTAAACATATCCTGAATTGTACTTTGTCTGGCGACTTCGTAAGAATGTTCCTTCAAACTCCTTGTAATTTTCATCAAATTGTGTCACCTTTCCAATAAAATATTTGGTTTTCGCGGATTTTTCTACCACAAAGGCAACTAGTAACCACATTGATTTTTCAATTTCCTCTTTTTAATTGATAAAACATTATTAAAAAATCTTCCATGCGTGTATAATCCAAGTTGATTTTCATTACTGGTAGACCTTTTTATGGGCAATAAATCATTATTTTCTTGCTGACTCTCTTCTTCTACTTTGTAGCCTGACGGGCTAGTTTAATTTAATTTAATTGCTACATCTACCAGATTGAAACTGGCTTCCCAAGAATAGCTCAAAAATGCCAAGATCCAAATAATAAACTCAGATAGTAACGTGTAGGATAGAAACACAGAATAACTTTTTACCATTGTATAATAATCTTTAACTAAATGCATTAAATTAAGTTGTATTAAACACATGAAATAATAGAATGTAATAACATTTATAAAAATAAATTAATTATTCTAACGGGGTGTTTCGCTCACTGGTAATCGGGCGGTCGCACACTATTACGGGACAGCTTGTATATACATTAGTTCCTTTGTCGCGTAGGCATCGCGCCGGTCCTGAACATATAATTTGACAGAATAGCGGGTCGCCATGTAATGGCGAACAACAACAATACACTTGATCTTGAAATTGTTAAATAAACGAAACTGTGGTCAATATCAAACTAAATTGTGTGCATACCTAGTGCGTCTGGTGTTTTAACGGTGAAATTCCCAGTGTTCAAGTGGCGGACGATGCATTTAATTTGTTTTACTTGCCAGCTGTTTTGCTGCCCCAGGTGAGTGGATTTTGCTTAACTATGCGCTGTTTCTTGCTGGCGAAGGTGGCCGCTGGGTTACCCTAGCTTCACGAGTACATGTTTATGGGCGGCGGCCTCTGGCTCATTCGACGGGAACTCCTGGTGCACGTTTCTCGGCTTCGGAGATGCTAAGTTACTTCAGACGTAATTAACGGGCCTAATTACGTCTGTGTCGCTCTCCTGGTGCCGTGAAATTTGCTTCACTTGGCCTCCCGAGTGCCCAAACTCTGGAGGGCGTCGTCGTCGAGTTCGGAAAAACTCTACCTGTAACTAGGTGTTTGATGTCGTCGTCGTCGGGCCTGAGACGGCTCTCTAGGTCACTGGGTGCTCGGGGATGACACTGAAAAGTCGAGTAACAATCCAAGCGTCCAGGAGCTCGAGGGGACGACGTTGGAGAGTTTTGCAACAATCCTAACGTCCAGGAGTTCGAGAGAATAACGTTGGAGAGTTTTGCAACAATCCTAACGTCCGGGAGCTTGGGTGTCTGGTCGGGATCCTCTCGAATAGTCCGGGGACTCTCCTGAGAGCGTAAGCAAGGCGGGAGAACTGTGAAGATTCTAGGAAATTCTGTCTTGTTGGTGCTTCGATTTCTCCTTTTATACCTGGTGCGGGCGTAATCAGAGGTTCGTATCAGGTCGCTGGAGCGGGGATTCGTGGTCTAGGTGCGCAGTGGTGTTGGGGCGATCGTTTGCGGTGACGTCACGTCGCACTCTCGGCGCGGTGCTCCGGTACCTAACGTGGTGTAAGCCCAGGGAGAATGCGTGAAATTATGTTTAATTATTCGAACTCGCGTTCGAGTTGGGCCAAAAGTTACAACTTCTTGTTGGTCCCCGTCTTCTATTTCTTGATGTTCATCACTTTCTTCTTCAAAATCTATTGGACCCATACTGCTATCGCTGTCATGGAGTGACACATCATCTTCTACTTCACTCTCACTTGAATTAGAAAAATCGGCCCCGGTAATACTTCTCCCTGCAGGTACCTTAATTTTTTTCGTCTCTTTTTCTCAGTGCCACTGGTACTAGCATTTCCATATCGCATTTATTTTAATAATGTTACAACGGAGCTAGTCATCTCCTGTGCAACTCCATTATCTTCGGCAGGATCCTGTGGAAGCCTACTTAAAGCCTCTTCACGATTTAAGGGGAAAATTCCGCCTTTTTTCTGAATTCGGACTGAACATTCTATTTTTTATTTTGCTCTATTTCACCCATCAATTCTTTAAGCAAATGGAGAACTTTGTCTTTGGGAATACTTGCAGCTTTTTTCCCAGGTCCCATCCTCCACTTCTCCATTACTTTCCGCCAACCTGCTGTGAGCGGCCGGAAGAATGCGACATCCAGAGGTTGTGTCATATGGGTAGAATTGGCGGGTAAAAAAATAAAACAAATATTGTGGTCCTTACACATTTTAACAGTTTTAGAAGAAAAATGGGATGAAAGATTATCTCCTATCAATACCTTCTTTCCAGGAAGGTTTCTTAAAGCCCGAATGGCGGTGTTTTCGACCCAATCTTCGAAAGAATTGGAGTCGAACCACCCACTATTGCTTCGATTATATCGGGTTCCTTTTGGGCCCCCCACTGTCCACGATTGATATAAATTATGTGCTTTATAGACTATATAGGGTGGCAGTACCTTGCCATCTGCCGTTGCCGCAAACATAAGAGATGTTGCACTCTTACTATAGTTGCCTACCCTTTCTGGATAACGACAACCATGTTTGGAAATAACCCGTTTTTGGCCTGGGTCGTCGCTCAAGTTGGTCTTGTCAAAATTCAAAATGTTTGTCGGCGGAACTTCTTGTAACTAGTTGGTAAGGTTATCGAAATAGTTATTGAGTTCTTATCGGGAAACTTTTGCCCTAGAACGTTTTATGTTCTGGCATAATCTGGTCCTTAACTTATCCTTATGCCGTTTTAAAAACGAGTATGCAAAGTCACGGCCTGGAAGGTTGTTCTTAAATTTTGGATTTTTTCCCCTGTTGTCAAGATAAACTTTGACCATTTTTCTTAGATCATAGTGATCTAAAGGGTAACGCCAATCACTGCAGGTTATTAATTGCTCCACAATCAGATCTTCTTCGATGGAGGATAATAGAGGTTGTCCTCCATGTTTCTTTAAATTAGGATTCTTACGGTGACGGTAGAGAACAGAATAGTGGATTTTGTATTTTGCCGCAGCCTGTCTATACGTTAAACCACGATTAATGTCATCAAAGCAGCTTGTAATGTATCTTTGTCGACTTTTTTGTAAATTTTGCTCCGTGGATCATGTATATAATGTCTCGGCATCGTCTGTAATGAAGACAAAAATAACTATGGGGTGAATAGAAACTTCAGGGTGAATAGAAACACCATGTTTCTATCCACCCCAATTTAACCTAAAAATGTTCATTTTCTTCATAACATTTTTTTTTTAATTTGACGGTGTGCCTTTTGAAAAAAATGACCCCTATTACATATACTGCGAATATATATCAAGCTCCTGCTCAAAAATTGTAATTCTTACCTGATGTTTTCACGACTTTTCACACAAAGTTTTTGGAGGTCAAATTTTGTTAACTGTAGCTCACGTGTGAAAATGGTTGGCTAAAACAGTGTTACCAATTGAATATCTCAAAAATATTTGAAAACAGGTTGACAAACATCCAAACAGCAAATCTATCTAGTTAAGTTGCGGCAAACGTGAAAATTTGGGAAACGGGATATTTTTATAAAACTTTGACCACTTTTGTTTCTATTCACCCTGCAGTTTCTATCCACCCCATTTTACAGTACATTGAAATACGAGTGATGAGAAATATACATTAAATTAGTGATGGGCTTATTCGAATAAAAAATAACCGGTTATCCGGTTATTGAAATAACCTATGTAACTCGGTTTTCGTTCCAAGTATTCGAATGAAAAATAACCTCATCCTGATACGTACTACGTGCCGTATCTCAGCGACCTGCGAGTGATCGAAATTCTGTAAATAATACGTCATTCATAACTCATAACCATAAGCAAGGCAGATTGTACTGAAACCAACATTTGGGCGTCTCGCTCTACAGTTTTCTCCCTTGCTTCCTTGCCGGCTGAGGCTCGCCGTCGATCCGTCGTCATATGATATGAACATAAATCAATTTTTTGCCGCCTATAACCCGGCCGATCGATAAACATAAACGTTTTACCACTGTTTTTTATTGCGATTAGCAAGCAGTCCCGCATATTTCTTTCTTTCTACACTTCTTAATAAATACCTCTTAATTTCCAATACAGAACACATAATGTAATTATTATGTTTTGGTTATAGTTTGGAAGAATGTAGGAGTAATCGAGCTAATGCAGAATAGCGAGTCGTAAAACTCATACAAATACAACAATATATTATTAATTATTATTATATTATTATAAATCACCAGCAATCGAAAACAATAAAGGTGTATCCAGATATATTTCATTCATATCCACAATTACTTATTGCACAAACTCCTTAGAAATCAAATAAAAATCATTTATACAATTATTATAATTAACGATTAACTGAGTTTCTCTGCTATCTGCAAGTTACGATGCCGATGCTGCTTTAGCTAGATGATATGTCCTGCATTGGAACAGGGGGCGTACAGGAAAGCCTTTTAGAATACTTCCTTTCCCTGAGTATTTTGAGCACACCTCACACGATTCAACCACTTCTTCTAATGTAGCCCGTAAGGGTAAATACACTAACACACTACGAGTTTTCCGCAAAAATAAAGTATATTTCTACCAAAAGTACAATACGTGTTTAACGTTCGCAAGATGCAACAAGAATGAACAAGAGTGAATAAATCACACCTGAATAATCCTATTAAATAACACACAGATAACAAAGACAAACACTTTAAAGATGAATCATTGTTCGATTTCGGATTACATTAGCAGCGCATATACGGCACGGTCGACACTAGATCTAGACCCTAGAGAAATAATAAACCGTTGGTATAGAATGAAATGTCCCTAAGACAGAAAGAGAACTGAATGTCAGCGCCTCTAGTGGCCGGGAAGTTCATTTTGGCGGGAAATTGAAAATACATTTCTGGTAATATTTTACTATACTGTATATTGAAATTTGATATTTGATAACCTAGCATGAGACAATCAGTGATAATCATAGAAATCCATAAATCATCGTATTGGTCCATGCTGGTTTATCAAGATCGTTTTCACATGGCAGCTTTGGTTTTCACTTCCTTGGGTCTGATATTTACAATTTGTGACCAAGGTATAATTACTCGACGCTATTCTTGGGCTAACAGTCAACAAAAGAAAAAAAAACGACATAATATAATAGTTGATTTATTGTCCAACAAAAAAATCTCCATTTATAGGACACTTAACAACTACAAAAATAATTACATAATTTGGTACACAAATAATAGGTATATATAAATTTAGGCATAACAATTGGTTTATTTCGTATTTAAACATTTATAAAAAAAACACAGAAACTTATATTTATTAAAAACGCCACCTTTGAAGCCAAAGAATACTGCAGTGCTGTATTTCTAGACGTCAGTCAGGCTTTTGACAAAGTCTGGCACAAAGGATTACTGTATAAGTTAAAAAAGTGGTTGCCCAATAACATTTACCTCATACTACGATCTTATCTACAGGACAGACTCTTCCAAGTCAAATATGAAGAAGAGCTTACCAACCTGATCCCTATAGGCTCTGGAGTACCCCAAGGGAGTGTTTTAGGACCAGTATTGTACCTACTGTACACAGCAGACCTACCAACCAGTGCGGAAGTCTCAATCGCAACGTTTGCTGAAGATACTGCGCTACTGGCTACAGACGAAGATCCAGCAAGGGCCTCCACCAAACTTCAAACCCATATCGACGTCATTCAAGACTGGTTTCAAAAATGGCGAATCAAAATCAAACAAACCAAGTCCGTCCAAGTCACCTTTACAAAGAGAAGAGGCACTTGTCCACCCATCTCTATCAACGGAACAATAATACCACAAGCCGACAATGCAAGATACCTAGGTATCCATCTTGATAGAGGCTTGACCTGGAGAACCCATATATGGACCAAACGTAAGCAACTCAACTTGAAGTTCAGCAAGCACTATTGGTTGCTGGGCAGACATTCCCAACTTTCCTTTCACAACAAACTCCTCATTTATAAAGTAATCTTCAAACCGATATGGCTTTACGGAATTCAACTCTGGGGGACCGCGTCATCCACTAATCTAGCAATAATAGAGAGATTCCAAACAAAAACCCTTCGAACAATTCTCAACGCACCGTACTACATAAGCAACGCGGATATCTACAGTGACCTCAAAGTGCGCTCTGTGAAAGAAGAGATAGTGAAAAGCAGTGAAAGCTATATCGCCAAACTAGAACTTCACCCTAATAGTCTAGCACTAAACTTATTGGACAACAGTGTTCACAATCGGAGACTTAAGAGGCAGTACACTCTTGACTTGCCGTTTAGATTTTAGTTCTCGAGATTATTATATGTTTCTTTGTAAGCGTTAATACGCATTAGTTGTAACTGAAGCGATGTTGATGAACATTTGCTTCCATTGTCACACCTATCACTTACATTTACGTAATTTACTTATTGTTCTACGAGCACATTGTAAATAGTAATAATCTGACAATAAAAAAAAAAAATTTATTAATAGTAACAATTTAATGTCAATTTTTTCAATATCTGTTCTCAAAATGTATTTTATTACGAGTCAAAATAAAAAGGTGCCAATTAAACAGCAGAAGTTAATTGAACCAGCATAAAGTGTTTGAGGACGAGGTGTTATACTCTCTGCCTCAGTGTTCAATACTGCACCTGGTGTAATACAAGCAAACTCCATAGTTTCCCCAGGATGCTCTAATCGAAGTACTGCCGTAGGCCTTGCCCCTAGCTGGGACTCAAGAATTTCACCCTGCGGGATGCTATGTGAATATTCTCGTTCGATCTGGGGCATAACTACTAGGAAAAAATAGCATGCCACATTCAGCTACTAAAAAAATAACCTTGTAACTCACCTGGCATACTGGTTGAAAAATCTGCAGTAATATGTTGTGCCACTTCTATCAGGGATGAACTTTGTTGCTCTGCAACTATCCCAAAAAACTACCTACATGCGTTATGAATACACCTACCTACCTGGCAAAAATAGTTTTGGCAACGCTGTTCTTTTTACAACATTATTTGGGCCAAAATCTTCTTTGACAAAATGTTTGTCGCATACCCGAAAGTTATCGTAAACATAGTTTTTATTGAGGGTAAAAAGCTTTCTGTTACCAATTGCATGCAACCACTTGGAGTATAATTCAGGGTTTTTTTCAGGATGTATAAACCGATGTCGACCGTGGTTCCTCTCAGGGATGCAGTTTGGCACGCAGCAGTTAATTTTAACCATTTTAAATTGGTTAAGAACCTGGAGAAATAATAAACCAAGTCTTATTTCTCTAGGTAAGAATAACGACTGACAGGAGAGCGATGTCCGGTAAATAATATAGACCACTGCAAGGCAAATTCATGGATATATTAGTGGCAAATTCTACAAGTGGCGCCATCTGATCGGCCGGGAAGTGCGGCTCTTTGAGCAACCATGACTGTCCTCACTTTTGCCCATACTGTTTTCATTCTATACCTGCGGTTTATTATTTCTCTAGGATCTAGACGATTAAACAATAAATTGGAATTGTCATTTTGAAATATTAATAGCACATCAATCAAAATGCCAAAACATAGAGAAGAGAACGTTTCTATTCTATTTGAAAGCAGCAAATCGAAATGTAACTAATAGCAGTTATAATATCGCAACTTTAAGATATATTTGAAGTTGCTATTTTGCCGTTAAAGGTAAAAAGGTGATAAAACCGTTGCACTCAGATCGCAAGAAAGTCACGTGATAACGTTTTCGTGCACAGCAAATGCGAGGCCATGAGGCAAGTAAATTTTTTATTATCAATTTAACTTGAAATCGTCAATACCATTTGATTGTATAAAATTACGGAAAACGGACAATCGCCAAGTATGGCGAACCCCTAAAACTTTCCAACAATACAATTCACAAAACTACATCCTGCAGTATATAACGGATTACGGACAAAATATAACGGGAAATGCGTACGAATGCAACTAGGGGTGTACTAACTCGCAACCAATACAGCCAGGGGCGTACTCCAAACAAATGCAATTACTGAGACAATTCAACACATCTGTCAAATAATTCAAATAGACCAATGACAATGTAGCATTGTTCTGTTTTCAGCCAATAAAAAATAATTATATCGACATAACCACTAGTGGTTCCAAACGGCATAATTATTCGACATAACCAGTAGTGATCCTGGCGACATAATTTTTTGACATTTTCAATGTGATGACAGTTATTATTATTTTTCGTTTTGGTTGCTCCTATGGAAACGAACTCACAGCAATCCAAATTTCACGTAAAAATTTGCTCTCAAAAGAATTTTTACAGTTATATTCGTTGAATTTTCCCTCGAATACGCTTCATAGCCAATGTTAAGTAGAGTATTTTTGCGGTGGTATCACTACTCATGTTCATTGCGTTTAGGATTAGGAAGAGTGCGCTAGCACGAGTGCTAATCGAACCTAAGCGCAATGGACAGTCGTGATACCACAGCAAAAAATATTCACATATAATCTCATAAGAGCATTAATTAATTAGGACGTTGTTGGAATGCACGAAAAATAATTTCCGGATACGAATAAATTAATGCTCGAACGCAGATTCGGTAAGAAAATCGTGACGACACAAACCCTAAAAAGAAGTAATTCATACCCAGGGCCCCCGCAAGGGTTATCGTCGCCCGCGTGCTGGAAATATTTTGGCGGCCTTTGAATATACAAGGTGTTATGGAAATGAGTGCAAATATTTTAACCCGTAATAGAACTCGCTAAACTGGACAACTTCTCCATTTATCACTTTTTCGAAAACGCCCTCAACACTGAGTTAAAATTCAAAACAGTTTTACTCTAAAAATGCATACCCGTCTATGGAATACTATTTTAATTTAAACGAACAGAACACGAAAAACATTTCTTTGATATGCAAACCAACAAAAACTGCATAGTTACTGATAAAACTTTTAGTTCACATATGGTCAGCAACGTACCTTATAAATTGAGGTAGGTAAGTTATTGACCGCATGTTTTTTGTGCAAGAACTTTGCAGTTTTATAATACACCTTGTGTCATTCACCTTTAACGTAGATTTGCTTGCCATGCGGCTCGTCAAATTTAGGGGAGATAAATGATTGAAAAAATATGCGATTAAATGAAAAACGATAAATAAAATAGTTGTTCAATTTGGTGAGCTCAATCATTGGTTAAAATATTTGCACTCATTTCCATAGCACCCTGTATGTAGTACTTATATAAATAATATTTTGAAGCATAAAAACTTTAAGCTGTTACATATGTTTTTTTTTTAATTTCCTGGTTTGCTGTAATATTCTTGTAGTTGTTTAAACATTTGAGCGAAATGCGAAAAGACATTTTATTCTAATTTTGTAATGAAACAACACAGATTTTAAAACCTAAAATTTTATTATTCTTTAAATTTGTTACAAAGGAAAAAACCAACCAAACAATAAACAAATGAAACACTCAATCGTCCAAAAATTAAATAGGTTTTTTCTGGAGTTGGCTGCTGCAAATGCTTTAATAATATTGCCAAAATGAATTTTATGCAGGATCTCTTGCTCTATAGCTAAGATTTCCAAACCAGATAATCTTTCTTGTAATATGGTGACCTCAAATACTTTTTTTTATTTTAAGAAGGATCTCTCACCAGAAGCTACAGACACAGGTAAAGTAAGCAGGATTCTTAGTGTAATGGTAATATTTGGTAGCGATGAAGTTAGATTGTTTTCAAATATACGAGGGTAAATTGAAAAGTCTCCGGCCTAGACAAGAAAACAAAAGAAAATCATGTAAACAGTAATTTTATTTTTCAACGTAATCCCCGTCAAGTTCAATGCACTTGGCCCACCTATATTCAAGTGCTCTTATTCAATCCCTATAAGCCCTTTCATCCAACTGGTCAAAATAGACATTTGTGGCAGCAATCACATCTTCATCGGACTCGTACTTCTTTCTAGCATGAATTTTTTTCAAGTTGGGAAATAAACTGAAATCTTGCTAACCCGGGTCATTTTTCTCGATTTTTTTCTTTTAGCTGGTCAAGTAGCGTAGCATAGTATGCCCCGTTGATTCTTTTACCTTTTTTAAGATAATCCACAAAAAGAATACCCTTGGCATGCCAAAAAACTGAAGCCAAAACTTTTTCAACCGACAAAACTGTTTTGGCCTTTTTCGGAGCAGGTTCTCCTTTGGCAGTCCATTGCTTCGATTGCTGCTTCGTTTCTGGTGTATAGTGGTGAATCCACGTCTCATCCAATGTAATAAATCGTCTCAAAAATCTGCTGGATTGCGTTTAAACAAGTCCAAACACTCCTCCGAAACTGTTTTGCGTGTCAGCTTTTGCTCCAGTGTGAGCAGTCGCGGCACCCATCGCGCAGACAACTTTCTCATCCCCAAAACTTCAGTTAGGATATAATATGTCCGCTTTGTTGAAATGCCCATAGTATCTGCTATCTCCATCAACTTCAATTGCCGGTTATTCAAGACAATTTTGTGAACTTTTTCGATAATTTCTGTTGTGGTGACTGTTTTTGGTCTTCCTGAACGCGATGCATCTTCTGTACTCTTGCGACCACGTTTAAAGTCCGCAACCCAAGTTTTAACTGTGGTGTATGAAGGGGAGGATTCGCGTAATGTGCCGTCTAGTTCAGCTTTTATTTCTTTTGGGGCTAAACCCTTAATATGAAAATATTTAATAACTGCACGAATTTCAACTTGCTCCATGCTTACAGCATGCAAAACCTTAGCAACTTTGACAGCCTGTCAAACAATTATTATTTCACAGAAATTTGTGTTATTCTAGAGCCAGACTGATAAATCTTGAAACAATATAACGCCGTAAAAACATTGCGCAAATTTGTATCCTATCTGAGTTAGGCCGGATACTTTTCAATTTATCCTCGTATATTGTAGAAGTCGAGGGGATTTGATGCTTCAGGTAATGAAAACAACCTTAGGGCTTTTATCTCGTTAAATAAATCATTTTCTTGTACGTCAGCCTTCTTCTTTTTCTGATTAGTTAGCTTTTGTTGTAGAGCACGACAGCTTTTTAAAAGATCCTCTTCATTTAGTTTAATAATATCACTAAAAAAACCAAAAACGTTATCATAATCAAATATCATTTCAAATCTACTATTTAAAGAACTTAGTGTTTGATCAACTATTTTTAAAAAATAAAATTATTTTAAACGCGGTTTTTGGATCTTGAGGTGTCTCATCCCTCTGTTCATAATCGAACAATTTTGATTTATACACTCGTCAAACAGTATTTAACGGAGGAAAACCTTGCTCTATCTCAAGAGCGGCTGCTAGTTTTCCAGCTTGAGCAAGTTATTCCTCGAAAACATTATCATCTCTATAATTTTCATTCAGGGTATTGCATATTGCACACAGAATTAACTAACCTATCGATTTTATTATATTTAATAATTAAAGCTAAAGGAATAGCTATTTGATTTCAAAAATATAATGTTTTCTGTCACAATAGGAATAGGTCATTATATCAACGAACATAAACTTCAATAAGATTATTGCTATATTATGAATTGAGATAAAAAAAATGATTTCTTTAGTGCCTTAGTGCTTTGTTCATTGGAATCGTTTGAAATTGTTGAAAAATTAAAAATTCAAATTAAATACAAATCTCCGGTTTGGCGCCCCTTTAGAGTGGCGCCCGCGTGCGGTGCACGCGTTGCACGCGCGGTTGCGGGGGCCCTGTTCATACCTACAAAATATTTCCAAGAAATTTTGTTGCTGTGTTAGTTACGGCTCGTGACCTAATTTTTTTATTGGTCATTAATGAGTATCGTACGATTTTCGACGTAACTTTGACTACTCATGGTATTATAAGTGAAAATTGTACGACACTACTTAAGAACCAATAGAAAAATTAATTTTAGTATGGTTTCCAAGCCAACAAAAAAAAATCTTGATAATCTTTTTAAGTTGACTAACCCACGGCCACCGAAATTAAATACTATGGCCTGCACATAGGGAACACCTCCTAGAGACATCTATTAATTAATACTGGAACGTACATAACAGTACCGTACTAGTTTGCTTGTTAACTTTATCTG
Source organism: Agriotes lineatus (assembly GCA_940337035.1). Taxonomy (NCBI): domain Eukaryota; kingdom Metazoa; phylum Arthropoda; class Insecta; order Coleoptera; family Elateridae; genus Agriotes; species Agriotes lineatus. Next base: position 63,268 of record CALNHX010005629.1, on the reverse strand, counting down.
TATTAATCAAAAACTTCCACAAATAAACTTACTTTATGTATTGATTTATTAGAAATTGTGTTAAATTTCAACAAAAACAATAAACTGAAATTTCATTTCATTTGAGATAACAAATGAGAGCCGGATTAAGGGGGGGGGGGGGCTAAGGGGGCTGCAGCCCCGGGCCACCGAATTTCGGGGGCCTCGAAAAGATTCGAAGATTATAATCTAGTGCGGCTTCTAATCATTTAGATCCCTTTGTACCCGTTGCATAAATGGGAATGGGGCCTCTAAAAAAATTTAGCCCTGGGCCTCACATATCCTTAATCCGGCTCTGTAACAAATACACTAAATGTTTTTAAATTCTCACAATTGGTGGCTGCAGGAGGTGTTCTTTATTAGAGTAACTGTATAATAGGAGCGTAAAGCAAACGCGTTAAGATCATTTGATTGGTTGGATCCCATTCTGGAACGTAAGATTCCATTATTGGAGCTCAGAAGTACGCGGCGGGCTGTGGATTTTTGAAATCAGATAGTGACATTTAATTTGTCAAAATTATTCAAAACTCAATCTTCGAAAGTTTAATTTTAATTTGATATTGCTTTTAGGAGGTATTACAAGCAGATAGAAACAAACCTATTATACAGTTACTCTATTCCTTATGTGCAGGCTATAATGTACTTGTACATTTAATATAGATAGTCATGACTAACATAACTGAAATTATTAGGCGATTATTTTTTAACATTCACTCTTGTTAATATGTTGGTGGCACTGTAAGTCTATGCCAAAGTCGAGGTTAGCGGATTAGGTTTTGGGTCAGTCTGTGTCAAAACTGACGCAAAACCTAACCTGCTAACCTACAATTTGACATAGACTTACAGTGCCACCAACATATTAACAACTTACTACACATTTTTGATATCACTTGATATTTTATTTTCGAGTAAAATATAAATTTTACCTTTTATGGCCGGTAATTTTTTTAGAGTGCACAGAAACAACGTATTAATCGACACGAGCGGTACGCGAAAACAGTAGAATACAACAAGAAAAAACTCCGCAGTTCATAAAAACAAATATTATAGATAAAAAAAAACAAAAAAAACTAAGTACCTAACTAGTACTGGTTGAGTAATCCTGTTCACACTCATAACAGGCACGAAGAGCTTCCAGAGGAGGAAACCATGGACGCTGATAAACAAGAAGATAAAGGAAAAAGTAACAATGAACCAAAGCCCGCTCCTATTTTTGTACCAGAGGTAGAACATGTACAACCACTCTTAGAAATGCTTGATGAGATAGCCAAAGATAATTACTTATACCATAAAAACAATTAATAATGACCAAGTTAAAATACAAGCAAAAATCGGATCAAAGTGTTACATGCGTAAACCGATAATTAACGGCCTATTAAAAAAAAAGCCTTTGGAACGATTCCAGAATAGCGAATAGCTGTTAGTTGCTAAACAATTTGCTGTAAATTATAGTTGAGGTATTGAACCAGAATTTGAAGAAATTGCTCGAAATCGGTAAAGCGTAACATTTTCTTGGAAAATCGGGACATTTCGGGACAGCATTTCGTTGCGGAACAACTAGCTCCAAATCGGTACAATCCCGAAAAATCGGGACGTATGGCAACCCTGAGTCACACACACAAACCAATGAACAAGAATATGTTTTTTGGGTTGCTCCTCCTTCGTCGTATCTTCATGTCTGAAGAATCGTGACATTATGGCTATGTACATTTGTTAATTGTACTTTTCCATTGTTGTCGATCTTCCGCAATGCGAAGATTCTATTGTAGTGGATGTTTGGTGATCTCTTTTACTTGGTCTAGCCATCTCGATGGCGATCTGCCTCTAGGTTTTCTACCCTCGACCTTTCCTTGTACAATTAGTTTTTCGAGATTGCCTTTATCCCGTCGAGTGATGTGTCCGAAATATTGAAGAATTCGCCTGTGACAGATGGTGGACAGTCGATCTTAGATATTTAGCTCGTTAAGGATTGACACGTTTGTTGTTCTTGCAGTCCAGGGGATGCGCAACATTCGTCGCCAACACCACATCTCGAATGCATCTATTCGGCGTCTATCGGAAGCGTCCACGACTCGGAACCATATGAAAATATGGAAAAGACCAAGGATGGGACTAGACCCACTTTTGTGTTTTTTGTTATTTGTTTGTCTTTTGGGTTCAGGGGACTCTAAAACGTGAAGATCTGTTGAAAACATAATTTCAAATTTTTGGGGTGAATCCAATACTTCCTGTATCGTAAAAGGAAGTAAAATAGACGTTTTCCCAATAGAAATTTCAAAACTTCGGAATCCGTTTGTTTATACAGTGAATTTATTATAACGCGCAATGTGGCATTCCCGTTTCCATAAGGACTTGATTGTTACTATTGGTTTCCAAGGGTACGCCACGCCATGTGTAATAGTAGATTATGCAATGAGGGAGAGAAATGCGTTATTTTGCTGAGGTACAATTTCTGAATCGAGGGCGAAGCGCTAGAGTCAGAAATTGCACTGAAGCAAAATAGCATTCTCTCCGAGTTGTATATACTATTTTTTGCACTTCCGGGACTAAAGTATCAACTTTAGTCTCCGTAAACAGGGACTAAAGTAGCTCATTTAATCCCTAGGGACTAAAGTAAAAATGATACCGTAACTATGGTAAATTTATGTACACACGAGGTTAGTAGGTTAGGTTTTGTTTGTTATTTGACACAGACTGACGCAAAACTTAACCTTTAATACTCGAATTTGACATATACTGATAATACACTTCAGTACTGCCAACTGATTGAGGCTATCCAGGACCTGCTGCAATTCAGTTTTTAATAAATTGTAATTGTCAGTTTCCAAATTGACAGATTCCAAATTTTGGAAATGTTTGATGATAATGTTCCCAAAAGTGCAAAAAATAGCGTATATACCTCGGGACTAAAGTGCTTCAATCCCTTGAGTGGCTGTTGCCCTCGGGCTTCCCCTCGAGGCAACAAACTCCACTCGCGGGATTAAATGATGCACTTTAGTCCCTCATGATATAATATACTATTTTTCACGTTGCAGGAAGATTTAAAACGAAAACCCGTTTTTTTAAACGTCATTTATTGACATTTTAGTTACAATTATTTTAAAATTAGTAGCCTATGGTAAATTTTAAAGTTGGTGGCACTGTAAGTCATTATGACAAGAGCTCATAATTATGTCAAAATCGAGGTTTGTGTCAAAACTCACGCAAAACCTAACCTAATAACCTCGAATTTGACATAATTGTTCTGTCAGTCATAATGAAAACTCCTTAGGGAAATTTTTATCTTATTTAGTCTCTAGGGAGTAAATGTTCTACTTCTGTCACAATTTTGATGCTATAGAAACCGACTTCTACTCCCGGTCGTGGAAAAATGCGTTTCTGCACTTCCGGGACTAAAGTTGATACTTTAGTCCCCGTAAACAGGAACTAAAGTAGCTCATTTAATCCCTAAGGACTAAAGTAAAAATGATACCGTAACTATGGTAAATTTACGTACACACGAGGTAAGTAGGTTAGGTTTTGTTTGTCATTTGACACACACCTACGCAAAACTTAACCTGTAATACTCGAATTTGACATATACTGATAATACACTTCAGTACTGCCAACTGATTCAGGCTATCCAGGACCTGCTGCAATTCAGTTTTTAATAAATTGTAATTGTCAGTTTCCAAATTGACAGATTCCAAATTTTGGAAATGTTTGATGATAATGTTCTCAAAAGTGCAAAAAATAGCGTCTATACCTCGGGACTAAAGTGCCTAAATCCCTTGAGTGGTTGTTGCCCTCGGGCTTCCCTCGAGGCAATAAACTCCACTCGCGTGATTAAATGGTGCACTTTAGTCTCTCATGATATAATATACTATTATTTTAAAATGCAATATATGAACCGTAATTTTATTGAAAAAGAAGCACCAGAAAGAACAACAGGGCATGTAATAACCCACATACTTGCTGTAAACTAAAGTCTTTATACTATTTGATCAACAGAATTCCTTCCCCCGTAGAATATATTATGTTTTTACATACTCAGAAACGTTTCCATATTGCATTTTAAAATAATAGTATTTTACAGTAGAAGTCCGTTAGGATAGCCTTTACTGCCGAGCTAGAGAATTTGTGAGACGAGCTCGAAGAGCGAGTCGAATAATACTGGCGAGGCAGTAAAGGCCCTAACGGACGTGTATTGTACAATAGTTTTTGTAATACCTACATACAATTCAGTCATATCTATATTTTTCTAATTTATTTTCATCAAAACGCTAGGTTTGTGTAATGACGTTTTAGAATGATTGGGAGTGCGTAGAACGTTGCAACTGTTGTTTATAAATGTCAGTTATTTCCAATTTCGTGTATGGCTGTAAGCAGTTTTAAGTTGTAACCAGCTCGTAACTTATGACATCTGTAGAAAATTATGAAGATATTCCTAAAGACGTTAAGATTGTGAATGAGCAAGTTATTTTAGCGTATGTTCAGGAGTTATAGCAGTCTTTTGCGCCTTCTTCTATGTGGAGTTGAAGGCTTGCTTGCTGCTCGGTTTGTGTGACAAATGTCAGTTTGACGTTTGGCACACAATTTAGCAGGCCGTGGTCTTTACGGACACTTTTTACGGCCGGGCCTTAAAGAGGTTGCTTACGTAGTAGTAAACAGTCCTTAAAGAAATATTTAACAAGTAGGTATTACAAAAACGCATTTACACATATTGCGGGTTATAATAAACTCCCTGTATATACTGTCCTATTCAAATATAACAGTATTTTCTAAGTAGGTATTTTGCGTGAAAGTAGAGCAAATGTAAATTTATTTCCCATTTTCAATTTTTGACAGCTTGTGAAAAACTAAAATAAGTTACAACTGCAGCTGGTGACTAGTGTAATTAATTTAAGTGTTGTTTATAACGTAAAAATAAACCCAGTAACCAAAATGTTTTCTAGAAAATAGTGGTTTATGCTAGTTTCCCCTAGAGTACAAAAGGTAATAGGTTAATCTGACAATGAAAATTACTAGATTTGATTGTGGACTTCTGTTGCAGATATAATAATTTAAAGTGGTTCTGGGTTCGCCTCTAACTTTCCGATATTAAATACTAGCCAAGAAGTAGATGAAAGCTTTGTAATTTGCCAATAACTGCATTACATAAATCGTGAAACATGGATAGTATTGAAAATACCGAAAAAGTGTTTATCAAAGAAGAAAGTCTTCAAAACATCAATGATGTCAATAATTATTTCAAACTAGCTATTAAAGAAGAATATGTTGAAATAAAAAATGAAGGTTATGCAAAACAAGTTTCTATTACGAACGGAAATAGTATTGAAAATAACGAAAAAGTCTTTATCAAGGAAGAAAGTCTTCAAAACAGCAACGATGTCAGTAATTATTCCAAACTAGCTATTAAAGAAGAAGCTGTTGAAATAAAAGATGAAGGTTATACAGAACAACATTCTATTACAGACGGAAATACTATGAACTTTCGTATGCAAGTTCATGAAGAAAAGGAATTTTACGTTTGCTCTGTTTGTGAATATAGAATACAAGAAAGAAGCCATTTCGTTCGGCATATGCAATTGCACATAATTCCTTATAGTTGTTCAATTTGTGAATTCAAAACTGCAGACAAAAGTAACTTTAGAAAACACATAAAAGTTCATACAGGAGAAAAATCTTTTAGTTGTTCTGTTTGTGAATACAGAGCAGCACGAAAGGAAAATTTAGTTTTACATATAAGATCACATACTGGAGAAAAACCTTATTCTTGTTCAGTTTGTGCATATAAAGCATCACAAAAAATTTGTTTAGTTATACATATGAGGTCTCACACAGGAGAGAAACCTTTCAGTTGTATTTTATGTGAATACAGAACAGGAAATAAAGGTAATTTGGTTAGACATATGAACTCTCATACCGGAAAAAAGCCTTATTCTTGCCCTGTATGTAAATTTGCAACAATACAAAGAAGTAGTTTAGTTATACATATGAGGTCCCATACAGGAGAGAAACCTTTTTCTTGTACTGTATGTAAATACAAAGCAACACGAAAGAGTCACATAGTTAGGCATATGAAATCACACACAGGTGAGAAACCTTTTTCTCAGATACCTTAATCGTGGTAAAGTCTTAAAAGGGCATTGAGTTGGTATATATGATAATGACAAGCACTGTCTAATAATGTATTTAGCTTAAAAAATCACTGTAATGCATTGGTGTGCATTAGCAGCGACTGGAATTTGTTCACATTATTCAGCTGTGCAGTGATATCTAAGTTTTCAATCAAATGTGTAAAGTGTTGAAACGAGTGGTTATTTGCATTTAAAAATAAACTTAATCAATGTAAGTAAACTTACATTTACTTCAAGTTTTGTGATAGCTTAATGCTAGTATAGGTACTAAGTACTGAAACTAAAAACTCAGTTTTTACATTTTGCCACACTCTTCAGAAACATTTCTTACATATTTTTTGTTAAAAGTTGAGCATCTCCATATTTTTTTAAATATTCTGTATTAATAGCGAAATTGATGTTTTTTGTTGTTGGTTCAAAACTTTTTCTTCAAATGAAAATTGTGGAACTAAGACAAATATTGATGCACCCCTTTAAATATTATCAAATATTCTTTATGCTAATAGGTCTTTTAATTTTAATGTGCTTTTTAAGAGAATGTAATTTGTTGAATTTTGAGCCAATCATCATCTCTTAAATTTAGGACATTGGCTAATAGGATCTTCTACCTTCATTGATGCTGTTGTTATTAAAAGTGTTCTGTTTAATACGGTTTGCAATAAGATTTCTACCTGGAGACAGTTTCAAAATGTTTGTTCGGATAGAAACTACGAGTTTGCTGCAAATACAACATCACAGATGTCTGAAATTCGTAAAGGTTACGCGTATAATATGCGCAAATTGACTGGCGAGTGTTATAAAGAATCCACGATTAAAACTCATTGGAATACGGTCGCAAGAGTACTGGAATACGGTCGCAAGAGTATTGTAAGAAAATTACTTCAAAAATTATTGCAAGAAATTTAACCCATTTAGTGACGTAGAACTTAAAAGTGATAGGGATATGTGTGGTAGCAAAAGGAAGCAGTTACAAAGTAGATCAGGAAAGCGTAAGCAAAGCGTAGCTGCTTTTACTATGGAAGAATTGTCTACCATGCAAAAATATTAGGACGAAGGTACACCTGTAGGTTTGCAAACAAAATTTTTTAATATAGTTGCTACCGAACTTGCTTGGAGAGGTAATGAAGCTGCATATGCTTTAGTGTCGTACTTTCACGATAAGTTCGACAACCATGGTAATGCAACAGGGAGAATAATCTATAACTCTATATTTACAAAGAGAGCCTAGGGGGGTTCACAAAGTTGTGCTAACAATAAATGGCGGACACCAAATGAAACCGATCCAGACATATGCCCAGTTTGTTTATATAAAAAAATGATGGAAAAACGTCTGCCACATATTACCTCAGACAGAGTATTTCTCACACCTAATCCCAACTTGAAGCTTGCCAATTCTATGGGTTGGTATAAAAACTTTCCTGTAGGTGTTTGTGAATTATCCAAATGGACCAAGAAAACTGCAAAGGAAGTTGGGCTTGACGTAAAACTCACAGCCATCGATCAACAGCAGTTACCCATCTTGCAAATACAGGAATTTCAGATCAACAACTAATTAAGGTTACAGGGCATGCAAATTCTAATTCTATTCTCCATATCTTAAATGCAACCTAAATGGCATGAGGAAATTTTAAACAATATGAGGGGAATTAGGAATGGAACTAGCTCTGAGAATACAAAGGATTCTGTTAATATATTGGCAACTAATATAATAACTTCAACTAGTACTGAAGTTTCAACAAAAACTGGTCCACGCATTCATTTTGAAAATTGTTTCTTTACCATCCAAAACTTGAATCGTAATGAGTTACTATAAATTAAGTATTTATGTACCATTGTATACAAAAGTATCTGCGACAGTTTGTGTTACTCTTTGTAAACGTGGAAATACATTTATTTAATAATTATGTAATATTAAAACAATCCCAACAATAACTGTGGGTATCAGTCTGTTACATACCTTGCTAGTTACGTTACCTGTTTGTATTTTTTGTTAAATAATGTTAAATAAAATATGACGCTTTTCCTGGTAAATGTCTTAATATCATTTCCTACGGAATCGTATTTTCAGTTTTGGGATTATAACTGATAATATTCATCAAAAAACAATCGATAATAAGCGTACTGATTATATTGCCCCTGAATATATTTCTCAAAGTTTTCCTAAAATAATTATAATTCAACAAACTTATATAATAAAATAAATTCAGCTTTCACAAACACAACCTTTGAAATTGCGTTTAGAATATATTTCCTCATTCTGAAATTTTTAACATCCCAACTTTTTCATTAAGTAACGCACGACTTCCGGGATTGGACCGTGTCATGATTGAGATCGAAGAACTCAACGTGTTAACCACGCCAGAGGCGAAACTATTTGCAAGGGAAGGGATAGGAGAGCACGGTAACTCAACGTGTGAACCACGTCAGAGGCGAAACTCGACTAACTATCGGAAGGAGAAAGGCGAGAATTTATAGGCAAGCGCCGTCGCGGTTCAGTGGCGGTGGGCGGGGCTTAGAAATTAGCACTTTCCACATGGAAGGGGAAAGCCTTCGTCCCAATTGAGATTGTTAGGGTGTTTGTAAATTTCAATAGCTTCGCGAATCTTTCTGCTAAAGAAGAATGGGGATTTGCAGATGATGGAAGTTTCATCAAAAAGGATCTTATGACCAGTAAGGTTTGGTTCCGTAACGTTAATGATACCTTTATTATTTGGCCACATGGTAAAGACGTTACCCGTCTTCTTAAATCATCTCAATAGTCAACATGCAGACATTAACTTTACCATGGAGATAGAAAGTAACGGTTTCCTTCCTTTCTTAGATAAACAGGTCTCTCGCCAACCCAGTGGCAAACTTGGTCATTCTGTATATCGTAAACCCACTCACACTGATCGCTATCTGCATCCCACCATCATCCTACACAAAAACTTTCTGTTATCAATTCGCTTGTACATCGGGCTGTTTCTATATCGCAACCCGATAATATCCACGCTGAATTAAACCACATTCGGAAAGCGCTTAGGAAAAACGGTTACCGTGCTAGGAATATACAGTCTGCCATCAATCGCCATCTTCATCCACGGCCACCCAAACCTCCAAAACCCGATCCTCCTGCAGCAACAGTCTTTCATCCCTATATCCACCACGTCACCGACCGCATAGGAAAGTGTCTTCGAAAACAAAACATTAAAACAGTATTCAAACCCCCGAGCAAAATCTCATAGGTTCTTCCTTCATCTAAAGATAAATAATTAAACACTATGTCATCTTGCTCTTGTAATGCTGTATACATTGGTGAAAGAGGTCGTTCAGTAAAAACTCGCATCTCTGAGCACCAGCGCTGTCTCAAGCCGGGTCTCGTTTCATCATCAGTCATCGCCAAATACCAACGCGATACTAGTCATAAGATCCTTTTTGATGATACTTCCATCATCTGCAAATCCCCATTCTTCTTCAGCAGAAAGATTCGCGAAGCCATTGAGATTTACAAACACCCTAACAATCTCAATCGGGACGAAGGCTATCCTCTTTCTTCTATGTGGAAAGTGCTAATTCCTAAGCCCCGCCCACCATCACTGAACCGCGACGGCATTTGCTGAACCGCGACGGCGCTTGCCTATAAATTCTCGCCTTTCTCCTTCCGATAGTTAGTCGAGTTTCGCCTCTGACGTGCTTCACACGTTGAGTTACCGTGCTCTTCTATCCCTCCCGTTGCAAAGAGTTTCGTCTCTGGCGTGGTTAACACGTTGGGTTATCGTGCACTTTTGCGTTTTCCTCCTGATGAAGCACCTTACGAAAGTGGGCGAAACGTTGAGTTCTTCGATCTCAATCATGACATGATCCAATCCCGGAAGTCGTTTGTTACTTATAGTACAGTAAAATTGTCGTTTTACCTTAAAAAAATTGGCCGCGGTGATTCCTCTTGCCCAGTGGTTTAGGATCATTAGACAAGTGTAAAACCAAAAAGGCGTCACCCCACCCCTTGCCAAACAGCCGCCATCTTGATAACAATTGAATTTGTTTTTTCTCGCGATCCATTGGTCGTACAGAAAAAGTTGTTGAACAAAAAATATTGGTAATAAAATTCTACACATTTTTGATCCTCACCGTAATACCGAGAAGTTGGTATTTAAAACGGTAGAGGGCGACAAAGTTACCAAAAATCTGTTTCCGCTATTCTAGGGCTGTGGGGGTGATTTTTTTCCGAAAATTGCGAATGTGAAAGTTTTAGTGCTTGAAAAAATATACATGAATCTCTTTTAACCCTTCAGTACCCGTTTACGGTCTGTGAGACCGAGCAAACACATGATGCAGTATATTACTTAAAGTGCTAGCGTTAGTTTACCGCCCATTTCACTACCTTCCTATATATTGCCATTGAAGATCCGTATGCAGTTTTGAGTTCGTGCGTGCAGTGGTTTAAAAGTTATTTATAATTTCGGTTTCAGAGACCGAAGCGGGTACCCGAGTTGTTTTTATTTTTACCTTTGATATACGACCAATGTGAGGAGAAGGAAGTATTTTCTGCATTTTTAGTAACACTGTTATACTAAAACATTATTATAGTCATGGCAGATTTTATGAGATAGAACAGGCGCGACTAGAACAGACGATGCGAGATATAATAGCGGAGGAGGATGTCGACAACGTGTTTTATGATGATGTGCCATCGTCTGACCAAGATAATTTATTGGAAACTAGGGAAATGAACAGTGACACTGAACAGGAAATATCTGATTATGAAGACGTTAGTGAACAAGAAACTAATGCCATAAGATATCTCATTATTTTTGTGGAGGTGGCAGAGGGGTGTCGGTCTGCGAGACCGGTGCGGGTACTGATGTCTTAGAATTTTGAACGGGTACTGGAGGGTTAATAATGTTTTTGATGTAAATAGTCTCCGAGTGACAGCCCTTCAAAGTCCGCGCAGCGCGGAGAAGTGAAGAGATGTAAATGATTTATATCCAGCACTTATTATAACTAACGAGGTGCCATGCCTGCCATTTGGTTAACATAAAGAAAACCATTATCGCTCGTACTATTATCCATTTTTAATCAGAATACAATCACGAAACAGCACTCGCAATCGTATTGCCGGATTATTTCCAAGAATTTTGCACATTGCGTTTATAACAAGTTGTGAGCTCTTTTTTCAATAAAAGTTTTAGCAACATTTCTATCATGGTCGATAATGACTCGGTTGTGTTCGAGGCTCCGAACCAAGACGAAGAAACAGCTCCAAAAAAAGAAAACGTGTCTGAGTAGACTACAATATATCTTAGGGTTTATGCAAAAAGAAATTACTTTCAATATACGAGCCCAGAATCAAATCATTTGGCACAGTTAAGATTTTTCCGGTATCTTTATTTTGTACCCACAAAAGAAAATCTTCTTGGTCAATATTCTTATATCGTAATTGTAGACGTTTTTAGCAGTATTATAACAGCTTTAACAATAACAAATTACAAAAAGTAGTCGGAAAACACTAACTTTAATAAATATTATACACCAAGTGAATTAAGCATATGTTTATTCACGAAAAGATGTTGAGCTCACGAGCACGTAGTGCGAGTGAGATCATATCTTTGAGTTAATAAATGTTTAATTCAGGTGGCGTATATATGTTTTTATTCAATTTTGACGAAATTTTGAATAAAAAATTTAAAAAATATTTAAACTAAGATATAAATTTTCCCGTTCATAGTCGATTTGATCTAAATTTTAGTAATTATATATTGCACACTACAAAGAGAAAGATAATTGAATGTAAATATTTGTAGATAACAAAAATATGTTGTTCTTCATTGAAACTTTTTTAATTCTCTAGTGAATTAAACTTTTTTAATTCTCTAGTGAATTAAAACACTTTTATTTTACTTGTGAATCAGAGACTGTTTATGAAGGTTATGGAGTTAATAATGACACATTAAACTGTCAAAATTGAATAAAATAAATTACCGATTTATTTCATTTGGCCCAAACGATCAAAATATAATTTCGTTCACCGTAGCATGATTTAGTTGAAGTGAAGCAAGCTGTTTGTTGTTGAATAACATATATACAGTCGTGTGTCTGTATTATTTTTGCAGAAATGGCACGTGGTAAAGCAATTGTCAATTTGTTGAATTTTGGTCATTCCTGTGGCAAAATTTACAAACAATTGCAATTATCATATTATATAATAAATATTAAACCAGCAAATTTAAGAGCTTTACGGATCTGAGCCAAATGATATCATTCTTGGCTCATATACTCCTTTCCCATCATTTTCATTTCTTTTACCTATACCAATTTCTCGGTATCGCGGAAATGACCAAAAATGTGTAGAATTTCTGTAGGTTGTGAAAACCTATTCACATTGAAACTACTTGAGTGACGTGACGATTTTATCTCGCAAAAGAGAAATGGTTACTTCGCTGCACCGGAGTATATCGTACATTTCCCACGCTGCGCGGACTTTGAAGGGCTGTCACTCGGAGACTATTTAAATCAATCTCATTATTAAAAGAGATTCGTACATATTTTTTTAAGCACTACAACTTTCACATTCGCAATTTTCGGAAAAAAACACCCCCACAGAGCTAGAATGGCGGAAACAGATTTTTGGTAACTTTGTTGCTCTCTACCGTTTGAAATACCAACTTCTCGGTATCGGGGCAAGGATAAAAAATGTGTAGAATTTTATTTCCAACATTTTTTGTTGAATAACTTTTTCTGTGCGACCAATGGATCGCGAGAAAAAACAAATTCAATCGTTATCAAGATGGCGGCTGTTTGGCAAGGGGTGGGGTGACGCCTTTTTGGTTTTACACTTGTCTAATGATCCTAAACCACTGGGCAAGAGGAATCGCCGCGGTCAATTTTTTTAAGGTGACGGGATATTTTCCGACAATTTTACTGTACTATTAATGACAATGGCCGTGAAAGTCTCAGAAATCTCGTAACTTTTTCTATGTTGAATGCCTGTCCAGATTTAGAATTAGAAATAACATATGCTTCTTTTATTAGAGTAAAATGCTTTTGCTGCTTTGATGGTTACTTTGAGTTGTAAGAAATAATATTATTACCAGAGCGCGGAGATATGTATATGCATTGGCATATTATTTAGCCGTGACCCGACACTTAATCACGCAACAGATAATCATAGGACATTTAAGCACGGACAGTTAAACACGCCGACATTTAAACACGCCGACAGTTAATCACTCCGACATTTAAACACGCCGACAGTTAAACACGCCGACAGTTAATCACACCGACATTTAAACACATGGACAAATAAACACATTGCGTTTGAAGTGAATTCGGAATAGTAATAGCGTGTTGAATGTACAGAAACATAACTTAATGTTACCCAAGACTGCAGTAAAACTAAAATATAAAAAAAATATGGAGCTTTATTGATTATTATACATAATATTATTTATACATGCATACATATATATTAAAATACATGGGCAAGGGTTCGCAAATATTCGATTTTATTATCCGGATCGTAGCTTGCAACTATTCTGCAATTTCTTTTTGTAGTCCACCGAGAAATCGCCAAACGGTAGGATGACTGCATTGAAATAACGATTGCAATCCAAAATGCCAACCTTCTATTAAATTAGTCGTTCTTGCTAATCCTTCTGTGACAGATGTATGGTGAGTCCAAATTTCTGGACTGAAAAGTGAATTCCGAGGGCGACCGTTCCGCATTTGCCGTCCGCGAACGTAACATTAAGTTATGTTTCTGTGCATTACTTAACACGCTATTACTATTCCGAATTCACTTCAAACGCAATGTGTTTATTTGTCCATGTGTTTAAATGTCGGTGTGATTAACTGTCGGCGTGTTTAAATGTCTATGTGTTTAAATGTCGGTGTGATTAACTGTCGGCGTGTTTAACTGTCGGCGTGTTTAACTGTCCGTGCTTAAATGTCCCATGATTATGTGTCGCGTGATTAAGTGTCACCGAACCTTATTTAGCGTACATATAGAGGAATGATTTCCGACATGTGTCCGAATTAGATTCTAAAAAAGTCGCGACTTTCACTCTGATGATGCAAGCTGCAAGGTCTTGCGAAACGTTAGTGAATATGAATGCACAAACAGCAAAACGGCCAAATCTGCCTAAGTATCCTCGTTCTCAAGATACTCAAACAACACGAGCCACCAGAGAGCATGGCCATCGCGCGGGTTTTTGCTCGACTTCACAAGGTGCAAGGCACATTAAGCCAGAAAATGCTGGGTGTTCATATACAAATACTACGCGGTCTAAGCCGAAATTCTATGCTAAGGAGAATAATTCGAGTAACCGCGAAAGCCTCAAACAGTATATTCTAAAAAACCTATTTTAAAAATTTTATTTTGCATATACATAGTCTTTCCATATTACAGTAATGTCGTACATATTTGCACATGTGTGCATATTTAATTAGTTTAAGAGTTCAGGGCGCTCCACGCATTCCACACGTGGGAATATGACCTGAGATTCAACGGGTCAGGGCTGCTAAAAAATATCTCTTTCCAAAATCCAATAATCTGGCACACCGTTAATGGCGTACTAGGTGATGTGGTTAGCATCACGCCTTCGACGACTGCCTTACTTTTCTTACTTCCACTACCGTGGTTTTGGTACTTAATTTTTAAAGTGACTGGGTTAGCCACTCGCCAGTTGCCAGGTGTGGGGATTAAACCTCAGCCGAGCTCCCTAGCCGCTAGGCCACCCTGGCGCTTAAAGGGGGTGTGAACAGGGAATTCTAAAAACAAAAATGGAAACGTGACATTTCTAGTATCAACGGTTTATGAATTAGAGCCCACGAAAATTTACGCTGAGTGGAATGGACGTCACAACAGCTCGAATATCGATGCATTCACAGCAGCGGAACAACTTACCACACGGTTCTCACTGATAATCAGGCGGTATACACAGGGCGAATCCTAAATGGCGGACAATAGACATAGCACCCGATTCTGAATCAAAGATGGAGCAATAGAGTCTTATAGTACCAATTTGCTGTTAGCCTCATAGATGAGGAGTACAGTCTTAAGTTAGATTCCAGGTTGCTTATCGTGTATTTTTATGAAATAATAATTTGTAGCTGTAGTATTATCAACAAACGGAATCACAAATCTGTAATTGTAGTCATAATACCCTCCGTTTACGTAGAATTTCCATCAGAAGTTTGAAGTTTCTACAATGCTTGTGAACAGAGATGCCTGAGAGGCTGTGTCAGGACTCCGTTACTTTGCGCTGATTCTATCCCTAATTTTAAGCGCGTAGATGAGACTGCATCTACGCTTTAAGCCAGCTTAGTCAATGGCACTTAAAGGGACGACAGTAATTCACTCCTGAGATGCAGCCTCACATCTCGACAGTATTATGGCTTGGTATAGGAGTGGCGACGTAGTGAATGAATCAAACATTAAATGCAGATTGATTTTTATTATGAAAATAGACTAGTATTTATATAAAACAAAAAATGCTTAACGCAGTAACAATATCAAAGTTCATATATACAGTTTACTAGGACAGAATGTTTAAATTACAAAACAGCAGATAAGCAATTGTGCAGTTTTTATTTCCTGCTAGAGCGAAGGTCGCCCGTTGAACTTACTACTGTAGGTCGGTATTGTGCATGGAGTGCAGAATTGCATTTTCCTGGTCTTTAACTCGTCTGATTGCGTAATAACACTGGCTTTTAAATTATGAATAATGTTTCGTAAATTTGGACTGAAATATATAGTTTTAATCTAATTTAAACATATTAAATTTAGTAATTATGAGGCAAAGACTGGTGATTGCAACATTAAATTTTTCTTGCGAATAAATGGGAATTGCATTTAAAAACATGCAACTGGATTTCGTAAATTTTAGAAAATAAAATTTATGTGTGTTTAAATCAAGTTTAAACAGATAGCGATGCGCGAATGTCTCCGTTTTTTGTCGGTTGTCGAAAAAAACACTTCGCACACGTAATACAAACAATATTTTTTCTACAACCGTCAAACAAGGATATCAATATTATTCCTCGACGAAGTGGGCGAAAATTGTTGGCACTCTAGTGCGCGAAATGCATTTTTTCACGTCATCAATGGCAACGTAAATAAATATCCCATTTTGTAACACGTTAAAAAATGGTAAACTTCGCGCATTGATAGCGATGCGCGAATGTCTCCGTTTTTTGTCGGTTGTCGAAATAAAACACTTCGCACACGTAATACAAACAATATTTTTTCTACAACCGTCAAAGAAGAATATCAATATTATTCCTCGACGTAGTGGGCGAAAATTGTTGGCACTCTAGTGCGCGAAATGCATTTTTCACGTCATCAATGGCAGCGTAAATAAATATCCCATTTTGTAACACGTTAAAAAATGGTAAACTTCGCGCATTGATAGCGATGCGCGAATGTCTCCGTTTTTTGTCGGTTGTCGAAAAAAACACTTCGCACACGTAATACAAACAATATTTTTTCTACAACCGTCAAACAAGAATATCAATATTATTCCTCGACGTAGTGGGCGAAAATTGTTGGCACTCTAGTGCGCGAAATGCATTTTTTCACGTCATCAATGGCAACGTAAATAAATATCCCATTTTGTAACAAGTTAAAAAATGGTAAACTTCGAGCATTGATAGCGATGCGCGAATGTCTCCGTTTTTTGACGGTTGTCGAAAAAAACACTTCGCGCACGTGATACAAACAATATTTTTTCTACAACCGTCAAACAAGAATATCAATATTATTCCGCGACGTAGTGGGAGAAAATTGTTGGCGCTCTAGTGCGCGAAATGCATTTTTTCACGTCATCAATGGCAACGTAAATAAATATCCCATTTTGTATCAAGTTAAAAAATTTCAAACTTCGCGCATTGATAGCGGTGCGCGAATGTCTCCGTTTTTTGACGGTTGTCGAAAAAAACACTTCGCGCACGTAATACAAACAATATTTTTTCTACAACCGTCAAACAAGAATATCAATATTATTCCTCGACGTAGTGGGCGAAAATTGTTGGCACTCTAGTGCGCGAAATGCATTTTTTCACGTCATCAATGGCAACGTAAATAAATATCCCATTTTGTATCAAGTTAAAAAATGGTAAACTTCGAGCATTGATAGCGATGCGCGAATGTCTCCGTTTTTTGACGGTTGTCGAAAAAAACACTTCGCGCACGTGATACAAACAATATTTTTTCTACAACCGTCAAACAAGAATATCAATATTATTCCGCGACGTAGTGGAGAAAATTGTTGGCGCTCTAGTGCGCGAAATGCATTTTTTCACGTCATCAATGGCAACGTAAATAAATATCCCATTATGTATCAAGTTAAAAAATTGCAAACTTCGCGCATTGATAGCGGTGCGCGAATGTCTCCGTTTTTTGACGGTTGTCGAAAAAAACACTTCGCGCACGTAATACAAACAATATTTTTTCTACAACCGTCAAACAAGAATATCAATATTATTCCTCGACGTAGTGGGCGAAAATTGTTGGCACTCTAGTGCGCGAAATGCATTTTTTCACGTCATCAATGGCAACGTAAATAAATATCCCATTTTGTAACAAGTTAAAAAATGGTAAACTTCGAGCATTGATAGCGATGCGCGAATGTCTCCGTTTTTTGACGGTTGTCGAAAAAAACACTTCGCGCACGTAATACAAACAATATTTTTTCTACAACCGTCAAACAAGAATATCAATATTATTCCTCGACGTAGTGGGCGAAAATTGTTGGCACTCTAGTGCGCGAAATGCATTTTTTTACGTCATTAATGGCAACGTAAATAAATATCCCATTTTGTATCAAGTTAAAAAATTTCAAACTTCGCGCATTGATAGCGGTGCGCGAATGTCTCCGTTTTTTGACGGTTGTCGAAAAAAACACTTCGCGCACGTAATACAAACAATATTTTTTCTACAACCGTCAAACAAGAATATCAATATTATTCCTCGACGTAGTGGGCGAAAATTGTTGGCACTCTAGTGCGCGAAATGCATTTTTTCACGTCATCAATGGCAACGTAAATAAATATCCCATTTTGTAACAAGTTAAAAAATGGTAAACTTCGAGCATTGATAGCGATGCGCGAATGTCTCCGTTTTTTGACGGTTGTCGAAAAAAACACTTCGCGCACGTGATACAAACAATATTTTTTCTACAACCGTCAAACAAGAATATCAATATTATTCCGCGACGTAGTGGGAGAAAATTGTTGGCGCTCTAGTGCGCGAAATGCATTTTTTCACGTCATCAATGGCAACGTAAATAAATATCCCATTTTGTATCAAGTTAAAAAATTTCAAACTTCGCGCATTGATAGCGGTGCGCGAATGTCTCCGTTTTTTGACGGTTGTCGAAAAAAACACTTCGCGCACGTAATACAAACAATATTTTTTCTACAACCGTCAAACAAGAATATCAATATTATTCCTCGACGTAGTGGGCGAAAATTGTTGGCACTCTAGTGCGCGAATGCATTTTTTCACGTCATCAATGGCAACGTAAATAAATATCCCATTTTGTATCAAGTTAAAAAATTTCAAACTTCGCGCATTGATAGCGATGCGCGAATGTCTCCGTTTTTTGACGGTTGTCGAAAAAAACACTTCGCGCACGTGATACAAACAATATTTTTTCTACAACCGTCAAACAAGAATATCAATATTATTCCTCGACGTAGTGCGCGAAAATTGTTGGCGCTCTAGTGCGCGAAATGCATTTTTTCACGTCATCAATGGCAACGTAAATAAATATCCCATTTTGTAACAAGTTAAAAAATGGTAAACTTCGAGCATTGATAGCGATGCGCGAATGTCTCCGTTTTTTGACGGTTGTCGAAAAAAACACTTCGCGCACGTGATACAAACAAGTATTTTTTTCTACAACCGTCAAACAAGAATATCAATATTATTCCCCGACGTAGTGGGAGAAAATTGTTGGCGCTCTAGTGCGCGAAATGCATTTTTTCACGTCATCAATGGCAACGTAAATAAATATCCCATTTTGTATCAAGTTAAAAAATTTCAAACTTCGCCCATTGATAGCGGTGCGCGAATGTCTCCGTTTTTTGACGGTTGTCGAAAAAAACACTTCGCGCACGTAATACAAACAATATTTTTTCTACAACCGTCAAACAAGAATATCAATATTATTCCTCGACGTAGTGGGCGAAAATTGTTGGCACTCTAGTGCGCGAAATGCATTTTTTCACGTCATCAATGGCAACGTAAATAAATATCCCATTTTGTAACAAGTTAAAAAATGGTAAACTTCGAGCATTGATAGCGATGCGCGAATGTCTCCGTTTTTTGACGGTTGTCGAAAAAAACACTTCGCGCACGTGATACAAACAATATTTTTTCTACAACCGTCAAACAAGAATATCAATATTATTCCTCGACGTAGTGCGCGAAAATTGTCGGCGCTCTAGTGCGCGAAATGCATTTTTTCACGTCATCAATGGCAACGTAAATAAATATCCCATTATGTATCAAGTTAATAAATTTCAAACTTCGCGCATTGATAGCGGTGCGCGAATGTCTCCGTTTTTTGACGTTTGTCGAAAAAAACACTTCGCGCACGTAATACAAACAATATTTTTTCTACAACCGTCAAACAAGAATATCAATATTATTCCTCGACGTAGTGCGCGAAAATTGTCGGCGCTCTAGTGCGCGAAATGCATTTTTTCACGTCATTAATGGCAACGTAAATAAATATCCCATTTTGTAACACGTTAAAAAATGGTAAACTTCGAGCATTGATAGCGATGCGCAAATGTCCCCGTTTTTTGACGGTTGTCGAAAAAAAAATTGTTTATTTGAAATCTACATTAAAGTACCTCAAAATCGTCATTAAAATACTAGAAATCGGCATTAAAGTAATCTATTGTTTTACGACTTTTTTGTAGGCGGCGAGGCGACAGAAAAGCGTCAACCGACGTTAACATAACCTACACATGTTGGTTAAAATGTTGTAATTTCACGATTTCTCGATTTCAAATAAATCATAATGTACTCCTGGGCACTGAAGTTCCTTTTTATCACTCATGTGGTTTATTTGTCTTGGCCCTACGGGCCTCGGCAATTAAATCCACATTCGTGATAAAAATTTAAACTTGGTATACAAACTACTATTGTATTACGTGCGCGAAATGTTTTTGTGCGTTGGAGTTACTCTTCTGTAGTGTAGTAGGTGAATGTGGCGTATTTGACCCCTTCTATCAATTCTAAGCAACTTTTTCAAATAACATGTTTGTGTATTTAGAAAAATTATAGGTACGTTATTCTTTAACCATTTTCATATTTTAGCAGCCCCAAGTACGAAAGCAAATATTTGAATGTTGGCAAATACATTTTGAGTTTGAGAAGATGCAGCGACTTTTATCAACAGTAATATCCCAAGTGCATTAAAATAGTCGATTATATTTTGATCTTTTCTGTCAGAATGTTTTGCTAAGAAATGGGTCAAGTAAATTTGCCGCTCAACAAGAAGCCCGAGTGCGTACAACGAGGGATTTTGTGGCGGAAAATTTACGAGATATATTTTTTCAGAGCAAAACGTGACAGATAATCGTCAAAATTTATTCAGGCTAGTTTACATGCACGCGGGATGTTCGGCGTGATTATTTCCTGAATAAATAGATACAATTCAGTTGGTAAAGCACCTTTAATAATCAACAGTAATATCCCAAGTGCATTAAAATAGCCGATTAAATTTTGACGTTTTCTGTCAGAATGTTTTGCTAAGAAATTTGTCAAGTAAATTTGCCGCTCAACAAGAATCCCGAGTGCGCAGCACGAGGGATTTTGAAGCGGAAAATTTACGAGATATATTTCTTCAGAGCAAAACATTCTGACAGAAAATCGTCAAAATTTATTCAGGCTAGTTTACATGCACGCGGGATGTTCGGAGTGATTATTTCCTGAATAAATAGATAAAATTCAGTTGGTGAAGCACCTTTAATAATCATGTTAAAATTATGCACAAGCGATTAAATTTTGACATAAATTTAACCGCGGTTAAATTTTGACGTTTGAATTTTAGTCATTATTAAACTGACAAAAACCATGGCGATTACGCATTATTATGGATATGAAGGAAATAATCATGTTAAAATTATTCACAAGCGCTTAAATTTTGCCACAAATTTAACGGCACTTAAATTTTGACGTTTGAATGTTTGTCATTATTAAACTGACAGAAACTATGGTGATCACGCATTATCATGGATATGAAGGAAATAATCAAGAATAAAATTACCTGATAAATAAATAACAAAAAAATGTCCATACGCAAGTGTCCAAATTTATGCTAATCACTGTATGTAGTGACGATGAGCATTGGGAGGTGGTGTTAAATCTGATAGGCAATGCAACTATATGATGCTTTAAATAGCAACGTCATTAAGAAGAGGGAAGTGCAAAAAAGGCAAACTAAAAATCTATAAATCTGTGTTCATGTCAACCCCAATCTACGAGTCTGAATTTTGGGTTTTATCTGCTGCACAACAAAGTGATTTAGAGTTGTGTCAAATGATTTTTTTTAAGTAAAATTGAAGGAGTTCTGAAGAAACAGATTGCAAAACAAGACTGTGAGAGATCGAATCTAAGTATACGTAATCCCAGTGCTGGATAGTTAGCAAGAAGAGAAGACACGAGATTTAAAAAATGTATGAACAGCTAACTAACTGAAAAGGCGTCCAAAAAGGAGACAATAAAAGAATGTGGGCAGCGTTGTGGAAAAGAGCAACAGGAGGAATAAAGATGTTGGCCCTCGATGGGAAAGCTTGAAAAACTGGATCAAAAACAAGCCTCAATTCAATTGGACTAAGTAAGTAAAAGCGTATCTGAAAGCCATGATATTCGATAAAACTTCGTTTGGATTCCACTGGTTTAGAGTGATATTCGTTTTGAGGTTAATAGATCTTTTATCTTGATTTTGCTTTTTTTTTCGTCTGTATGACGAACTAACGTATATAATATTTTGGACTAGCACAGAATATTAATTCTGGAAAATTGTCGTAATCCAATTTGAGATAAAAAGTTGAATTGGTGAGTCGTGACCAACATGTAGATTTGTAGGGCTGCTGGAAGTACTAGCTGTTATATGTAGTTAAATAGGACGCTCAACCAGAAAGAGTACATGGATACCCTGAATTTTCGCGATGGTCCTGAAAACCATGCCAGTTGAAGGCGAACCAAAAGTAGCACTCGCTCGGAATTTATCAATTTTATTCTGGGCCGAATTCTAAAATTAGGAATTAGAAGTGCATAAGTAGGAGGCGGCCAGCGTCTTCAATGAAAATTTCAGGACATAAAGTCGGGAGATACATGGGCTTCCATTACGCACCAACAGGTGCAAGAGTACGATAGGCAAGGCAGGAAATCGCAGCGGTCCTAAATAAATGAGGAACTCGGCGCATTGGCGTCGAGCCTAAGAATGGCGTCTGGGGTGGCGCGCGCTGTTGGGCGTCGCGGTATTGATTCCCGCAGCGCCGCGGCGGGGCCTCAGTTGTGCTCGTGCCTGCAGGACGTGTTGATGCGCCGCTACCCTCGAAGACGACCTCCATGGTGGATGAGTGACCTATCCAGAGTGGATGCCTCGACCGACGGTAGCGCTTAGCGCGGTATGACGGAAGTAGACGATAGCGACCCGTCATTCTCATTCTCTACCGCCGCCACAAATGCCACCGTGCCTGACTCCTGCCTCCGCGAGCGCAAATACTGGTGTTTCTTGCTATCCAGCATCTGCACGTTCCTCGTGGGCCTTCTCAGCGTGCTGATATGGCGCGCCTTCGCCTTCCTGTGCTGCCGCAAAGAAGCCGAGTATGGGCCCAACGACCCCAAGCAGAAGGAGCAGAAGCTCGCTCGGCAGGGCAAACAAGAGTTCGAAGGCACCTTCATGACGGAAGCGAAGGACTGGGCAGGAGAACTAATCTCGGGGCAAACTACCACCGGCCGCATACTGGTAAGTCTCTTCTAGGGAACCCCGCTTGGTAGTCACGTTTCCACCATGATATCTTTGACCACACGTCAGCTGACGGTTACTACTACTGTGGTTAGGTCGTACTATCACTAGTACTGCCAAAGAAATAGTTAGGCATAAAGCCATATATTCAGTCACATAAGTAAACGTCTACCACAACACAAAACCGGCTTCCAATAGTAACCAATGATTCTTACACTATTGACTATTGGTTACCAAAATTAACATCGATAAATACCAATCGACATCCTCCCTTCAAAGCTAAGAAGGAATTATAAACACACATTTTGTTCTTGATTTAAATTATAACATCGTTGTTAGTTTTGTTTGATAAATTGGTATTTCATTTGAAAACGAAAAAAGGGAAATGCAATTTCAAAGAATATAAAATATTTAGTTGATACACGGTGCGACTGGAAACTAAATTCATTTCTAAATTCTACCCTCCAAAATTTAATTAATTCAAAATTGATTGATGATGCCAGATTTGCCATCAGTGAGTTAATTTAGTGATCGTTATTATTATATTAAAGCTGTTTCCTGAAGCCTTAAATGTCATTAGTAACAAAATGACTATAAAATTGCAACTTTTTTCTAAAATCATGCAAAAATCTGGTTATGTCAACCGAAATTGTTACCAAAATGTTACCTTAGAGTAATAGTAATGTAAGTAGTCAGTACCATAAGGTACTCCATTGTTGAAAGCAAGATTTAAAAAATAAAAAATTGTATCGAAAATTAAATACAACAATACTATTAACTAATTAATTGACACATTTGAATTATTACTACAGTTATCTATATTGGAAGTTGACTGTGATTATCAGTTTTTTGATGATGTAATAGATTGCAGTGAAAAAGTCACAGCAATAGAATTACCATGGTTGTTATGCTTCTGCCTGCAACATCATGGATGGCATTGTTTGATAAATTAGATATATGTGAAAATGGTGAAATGAAGAAAACGCAATTTCGAAGAGTACATAATTTTAATATAACACCGCCCGACTGGAAATTAAATTATTTAATTTCTAAACTCTACCCACCAAAATGTAATTAATTCAAGAATGATTGATGAACGTTATTTTTGCTTCAGCTGTTTTAAACTTCGTCTACGGTTTTCTCTTCCAATTTTGTAGATTTTTCCTATTGCATCCTTTTTTCTATCTAGAAAAGAGCGCTATATATTTTATCTAGACAACTTGCTATATTTATGATACAACTTGCAACCGAAAATGTCAAGAAATAGGTTTTCGTACATTCTTTGGGTGATCGTTTATAAAAATTCGTCACGCTGGTTACTTATTTTCTAGTTCCGGAAACGGTGTAACAGAGTGATGCCAGATTTGATATAATATTTACTATATTTAAAGCTATTTCATGAAATCTTATTACATATATTTCTAACAGAGTGCTTGTAAAGCCAAAACTGTTTTCTAAAATCATGCAAAAGGTGGCCACCAAAATCATGACCAAAATGTCACTTGTACCAATAGTAATGGAACGTAGTCGTAATAACAATGATATAAAATAGCAATGTAAAAATCAGGTTTGATAAAATATACATTTTACAGACAATTAAATAAACAAAACATTATTAGCAAATTAAACAAGTGACATATATATATTGATACTACAGTTGTCTATATTTAAGGAAATCGAATGTGGCATTGAAGAGCACGGAGTTATCATGGTTGTTGCCTCTGGAAAGGTAGGATGCATTTTTTTTATTCTCCAAAGGATCCTCAGTGTATTCTTCTGCAGCTGTCTATAATTTCCAACGTTCGTTCCAGCTAATGGTTGTGAGATTGGTCTACCTCATCGGTTGTAAATTTCTTCGGAAGCAGAAGGTGGTAAACTATCAGGAAGCTTTAATTTCTAAATCTTCCCCATCGTATTTGCATCTACGAGTCACAGGCTCAATAGTGCATTTCCGCTTTTATGGAAAATGAATATTTGAGTATGGATGAGCGATTATTTAGTCTTGTTGTCAGTACCTTCAGCCAACTATATGCCCTGAATATTTTTCAATATCAAGTTGATCAGTTCGAATACTCTGCAAGCCCAATAAAGACCAATAACCAATAGAGAAAGTAAATGACTTCGGAAAATTGATTACCTTCTTCATTAAAAGGTCCTCATCGAGAGTTTCCAAAATAAATTCATCCTCGTTCACAAATATTTTTAATATTTTCGATTTGTACCCACCAGACCTACATTTCAAGTCAACGTTCTTTCAAAGACAGTACAGATTTTACCATTGAATACTTCAACCACAGGGAAGATGATTTATACATAAAATAAGCCAGAAATACTGTTCCGGAAATTTTCTCGAAACGCCCTTATTCGTTCTCATAGTCTACCCTAGATTTCTTAGGAAGTGAAGCAAGGGCAGCTGCTTCTTCGCCAGTGAAACTTCTAGTGGCGGGCTATCATTATACCATCAACTGCCATTACAGAAGATGGTCGAATAAACGTTTGAACATTTTCAAAACGCTTTAGTTCTAGCACAAACTGAATGAAGAAATATTAATTTTCTATATAATGTTTAGCTTTGTATACTTTATACACACGCTTTGGCCAAGACTGTAGAGCCTTATTAATCAGTTCTTAACTTGAGTTCTTCCACAGTCTTTTTACGTTTTTCTTTTCAAATTATCAGGACAATTAACGGCCATATCTACAGCTACAGCTGTCTTTTCATCTATCTTCAAATAAAACAGTTTATCGAGGCACAGTTTGGAGACTTCGATTTTGAATTCCTGTTGGATTTAGGTAACTCATATAAGAATTTAAGAAACTGTAGCGTTGCTTTTGATGCTAAGTTCGTGTAGCGTCTTGGTGAAATGTCAAATCACCGTTAGCATACAGTGTTTTTCCACTCTGGGCCAAGAATAGCTTGTATAATTTTGTATAAAGCTTATTAGAACGCACTCCCTTTTTTTCAATTAAGGATGACGAACTTTAAGCTTCTACATTTCATTATTTTCAATTTGTTTGAATTAAATCATTGATATTTGACTGACAACATCCGAGGTTTCTTGTCATGTCCCTTGTAGTTGGTGGATTAGAGTTACTCGCAATATTTGTCAAATTTTTCATCTTGTCATTGTTTTTTGTCATCGAACGACTTTCCTTTTTATTATTTTTTAGACAAATTGCTTTAAATCTTGATCGTTCTTGATTTTTTGTATAGACCCCGCATTCAAATGTATTCCATCCTTTTTAAACTGCTTTGAATTAATCTCATACTGTAACCTAACTGAAGAAATGTTATAACTTTTCTTCTTGTTACACCTTGTAAACTGAAAATTTTAACATGTTCAATCAATTTCATCTGTACGTAATATAGATATAAATATAGATTTTTCCTTTCAAATTAAGCAAGGAAATATAAACACACATTTTGTTAGTAATATAAATTGCGAGGGGCAAACCACCTAGCAAAAATGTGTACACCTAATGCCAAAATGGCATTAAAATGCCAATTAATGCCTTTAATGCCAGTGACAGGAATTAATGCTAAAAATGCCAAATAATGCCATTAATGCTATCAATGCCAATTAATGCTGGCCAATGCCAATAAAATGCTACTTTTGTGACTGAATTCAGTGAAGATCCCAGGTGTTTCCCTTTAGCCTATATATGTAGCTATTGGAAAATCATTAACAAGGAGGTTCACTAACATTAAAACTGGTCTAATATGACAGTTGGGGGTTTAAACTGACAACTGTAAGAGTAAGACAACAAAATTTTGTACTGTAAAATAGTCTATCGTTTTTTCTTTAATTTATGAACCAAAAAGCTTTAAAGCATGCTCTGTTCGCATTAACAGAACTATATCCATTTCAGCAACATGTTCCAAGACAAAAATATATTTAAAATACAAACAAATTGCAGAAAAATAGAATAAACCGTAAGTTTCACATGTTAGCAATGCCACGATCAAAATATGTCAAAACTGAGCTGGCTAACTATGTGGACTAAATTTAAGCCAGTACTAAGTCTTAGTGAATATCAATGTAATTTTTCAAGAATTTTAAAAATAAAAATGTGTACAGTATTTTTCTTAAAAGTTAGTGTTGAAAAATATAGGTAAATTAAATTTTGATTTTACTTTTCTATACCAAGAATATATTATAAAAAAAAACTGTATCCACATTAATAGTATTTTTTTAATATTTTATTTTTGAATTAGTTTTTACCTTGTTTTATTGGGAAAATGTTAATTTCAGGAAAAAAAGATTTACTAAAAGGTGCAGTCATTTAAATTTTTTTTAAAACCCTAAATTTTGTCAGGATCCCGAATTTCTTTTTTGCAAATTTCAAAAAAAAATTTTTTCTTCACCAAAACGCTTTTAGTGAGCCCATTATTAAGGCCCCTACATTTATTGTGAGTCCCGTAACTAACAACCGAGATATAGCCTTTTGAAATTTCTACGTCCGCCCCTGAGAAATAGCCAATCAGTTAGTTACTACTCTAATCCTTTTTTAAATCCCTATAACTCATAATGATTTTGAGTTCATCGGCTCGCTTCAAATAGGATGGACAAGTTCCTGTTAGCTGAAAAGGGCCATAAAATATATATTTGTTGTCAACTTCGGCTACGTCGTCTGGCTTGGGCCATGTAATGATCTAAATTAAGTGTTAAAAATTTAATTACGCTCTTTTCAGTATTTGTTTCTATAACACGCCCTATGTACCACCGCAAATCATAAAACACGGCCTAATATTCTTCTATGCCTCTTCGCTTAAGGTATCAGATTTTAATGAAAAATCGCCATCAGTATCAGTTGTTTCGTCACCCATCAACCCAAGAATTTTTTTTTGTTTTTTTTTGCATTTGCGTTAAGTATTTTTTTTGTCTTGTTTTTTAAGGGCTATCGTCCGAGGTTTTGTGGAATTACCAGTAATTCCTCTGACTGTGTGTATTCTATCTGTTGATAAACGGCCAGTTTTACCACCGAAAAAGCAACAGACCGCGGATTTTCTTACGACACGTTTTTGTCTGTCATTGATACCACTTCGATATAAGGAGAGTCAGGAGAAACAGTTTTAGTTATGGTGTAATCTTTAAGTTTTAAGTCAGCAAAAGAATTGAAAATAGAGTGATCATTTTGGACTTCTTGGTCTTCGGCTTCAATTTGGTTTTCTTGTAAAATTTCCTTATCATAGTCTATCTGGGATGTTTCGCCATATTTTGTTATAGTTTTGTCAGCAATTTTAAAATGAATACTTGGGATTAACATATCAGTTGCTGCTTTCATTGGACCTTGTAATATCATTTCCAAATCTTGAGCTGAACTTATAGCGTCATTTCTGGCCGTTTCGATTAGGAGACTTATTTGTGCGTATCGGGTAGTATTATTTATGTTTGGATAGAATACCCCATTTTCTTGTTTTCTTCACGAGGAAAATGATAGATTGTTCCTAGAAAAATGCCGAATAATGCCGGTAAATGCCAATTCAATGCCGATAATGCCAATCCAATGCCGATAATGCTAATCCAATGCCGATTTTGCCATGAAAATGCCATTAATGCCAATAAAATGACATAATGCTAATTAATGCTGTCAATGCCAGTGATGTGTACACCAAATGCCAGTGGTGGTTGGCCCCTCGATAAATTGCAACATCTAGAATGGCATTGTTTGATAAATTACTTTTTAAATGCTGAGAGAAGGAAAATGTAATTTTGAATAATATACAATTTTAATTTAACACAGTGAGGTTGGAGATTAAATTATGTAATATCTAAATTCTATCCTCGAAAATTTAATTAATTCAAGAATGATTTTCCTGCTTGAGGTATTTTAAACTGGGTCTAGGGTTTTCGCTTTCCAATTTTTATGTCTTCCTATTCCATCCAATTTCTTAAAAAACCGCTATATATTTTATTTAGAGCTAGACAACTTGCTATGTTATGACACAACCTGCAACCGAAATGATCAAAAAGATGTTTCTCTACATCACTTTGATCAAGCTGACTACATATTTTATCGTTCCGGCAACGTTGTAACAGAATGATGTCCTGCTAAATACATCAAATTTGCTTCCAATGTGTTCGTCGGTTTGTGAAATTAGCTGCAATATTACTCTATATTTATCTAAATTCTACAGGCTGTTTCCTAAAAAACGCCGCAACCCATAACTACGTTGTTTTAAATTTTAGACCCAACAAACTATATATATTTTTAAATGGAAAGACAAGAGCTACCTTTTGACATCGCCCGTTCGTAAATATCTTTCAACTGTTTTGAGCAACGATGTTCAACTTTTTTATTTTAAATGGAACACCCTGCATATTTTTACATATTTAGATTCAGGATGAAATTCTGCATGCAGTAGTATGCTTCATTTGTTTTTTGGACACTTAGAAATGTTCAAAATATTTTTTTAATATTGCATGTAGACAGTCGTACAGTACCATAAAATTTTCAAGTGTGCCGTGGAAAACAATCAGAATACACAACGCACTAAATGTCATTTAAGCGTCAGTGTCGCAGTTTCTCTTGTATTTTTATTCATTTTGTCGTTGTAATGTATTATTTTTTTGTTAAATAACAAATCATGGATAACAATCAACTGACTGACATGCTGCAAGTGTATTTCGAATGCCATAAAAATCGTGGCCAAGCAGTGCGCCTTTATAGCGACCGCTTTCCGAACAGAGAAGTTCCAGAACCTCGCAAATTTGGAAGAATTGAAGAAACTTTTGAGAAACTATGGAGCTTTGAAGAAACCCAAGCGCGATGTACGTCAATTTCGCGAAAATGTAGAATTAGATGTTCTTCTTAGTGTTCAAGAAAATCCAACAACGTCTACTCGGGAAATTGCGAGTACCATTGGATCATCAATGCGAACTGTACATACAGTACTGAAAAAGCACAAATTCAAATCGTACGTACCTCAAAAAGTGCACGCATTAGAGCAAAATGATCGAGGTCGAAGGGTGCAATTTTGACATTTGTATTTAAATATGATTCAACGAGATCCGATATTTTGTAGGAAACTTATTTATTCAGATGAATGCACATTTAGTAACAATGGCATTTTTAATAGAAACATCCACCGATATTGGAGCCAGGAAAATCCAAGAGTTATCGTTGAAACTAATTTTCAAGGAAGATTTAGTGTGAATGTGTGGTGCGGTCTTTTGGGAGAGCGATTGGTTGGGCCATTTTTCATAGATGGCAACCTAAATCAAGAAAGATACCATCAACTTTTGGCTGAGGACATTGAAAATTTTTTGGACGAATTGCCTCTTGCTGAACTCAATAGAGTTTATTTTCAACAAGATGGGGCTCCCCCGCATAACGCCAGAATAAATGTTAATTGGTTAAACGCCAAATTTGGTGGATGGATAGGAACGCATGGACCAGTTCGGTGGCCTGCGCGTTCGCCCGATCTTACGCCCCTAGATTTTTGGTTTTGGGGCTATCTTAAAGATCGTGTTTATCTAACACGTCCAGAAAATGAAGAAATTCTGAGGCAGAGCATTATCAATGCTTGTCGCGAAATACCTCCCAATTTGATATTGAATGCGACCAATGGAGTAACTAGAAGATGTCAGTTGTGTGTTCAACAAGGTGGCGGTCAGTTTGAGCAATACTTGTAGATACGTTTTGTAATTTTGTTTAAATTTGTTT
This sequence comes from Agriotes lineatus, assembly GCA_940337035.1. NCBI lineage: Eukaryota > Metazoa > Arthropoda > Insecta > Coleoptera > Elateridae > Agriotes > Agriotes lineatus. Next base: position 32,499 of record CALNHX010005629.1, on the reverse strand, counting down.
CCAATAAAATATTTCAACATTCTGATTGTTTTTCACGGCACACTTGAAAATTGTATGGTACTGTACGACTGTCTACATGCAATATTAAAAAATTATTTTAAACATTTCTAAGTGTCCAAAAAACAAATGAAGCATAGTACTGCAGGCAGAATTTCATCCTGAATCCAAATATGTAAAAATATACAGGGTGTTTCATTTAAAATAAAAAAGTTGAACATCGTTGCTCAAAACAGTTGAAAGATATTTACGAACGGGCGATGTCAAAAGGTAGCTCTTGTCTTTTCATTTAAGAATATATATAGTTTGTTGGGTGTAAAATTTAAATCAACGTAGCTATGGGTTACGGCGTTTCTTAGGAAACAGCCTGTATATGCAATTACAAACATTTCGAAAAAAATATCAAGATTTTTTTTTAAAATCGTGTATATCAAAAAATAAAAAGGATATCTAGAAACAGCTGCAACACACGAGCCAATGTCTTAAAAAAGAATAATCATATAATATACTCAGAACTACCATATGCTATTTAAAAAGCTAATTATGATTTGTGTTGAATTCATCTTCTCTATGAGTAGTTTTCCTGAATTTTGTTATGCAAATTAATAACTGTCAGGTGTGGAGGAAATTTGGGATCTGCTACAATCAAGTTACTCCCAGTATATATATTATTTAGGATACAATTTTGAAGCTTGGGATGTCGAGTTGCAATATCTTACCTTTTATAGTCTGTGGTCCATTCTGTAGACCAGAAATGTGGTATAATTACAACATACGTGTCTATGCCGACTTTTAAAAAAGAACAGGGACATCCATATATGTTTACTCTGATTTTGTACTTACAGGCTATAATTTTATAACTATGTAAATTCAATTAGCAAATGCACAGAATAGTACAACTAGTACTAAATAGTATAAAAACAATTGAAGACAAAATAAAATATGAAAAGGTCTCATATCGGCCAAATATTGATTAGAGAAATAATTTATTCCAAAACATGTCTTAAACAATATATTTTTGCAATACTACGTATTAGTAGATAATTTATATTGTGTTTTTATATTTAAAATAATTAATAAAAAATAATTCAAAGAAAACTGCATACCTACTTTTAAAAGCACATCCCAAGTTTTGTAGTAGTTACCCTGCCGTAGTAAACAGTCGGGCTAGGAATCGATTAGTAGTCGACTATCAACTCATTTTTACACTCCTAGAATGTGCAATCAACGTCATTGATTGTCGTATATTTTTACTGACAATTTTGCATTACTTCTTAATAAATGGCATACTTAGTATTTAATTTAAAAGCGCGTCGCCAAAAAACAACAATAATTAAATCGTAATTTATAGTGAAGTTACATGATTCTAGCATCTGCTTGAGCGTCTGCTATTAACCTATGTTTTTTCTAACTCTGGCATTTCCTATGAGCTATTCAAATTTTGAAGAAATTGAATGTGTGCTCCCTTCTATTTAAACGTCTGCAAACTTGGAATTATTCCTTCTTACACTCACAAAGTTAGAAAACATTTTACCACCCCCACATCGTTTACATCTAAATTTACCATAAGAAAAGTTGTAAATCAATATAGTTACACCTACACCGTCTAATGAAATTCGATTATTACGGTTGGTTCAAATGCAGTAACCAGAGCAACCGAGGAATTTTCTCCTTTTCGTTGCACAACGTAAACAGAAGCAGAAACTGGCTATTTTTACAGCTAAACTGTGTCACCTCATAATTAGCTACATGCTGCCATAATGCTACATTGAGCTTAGATATTTAAAATTGAAAATTTGCAATAGGTTTAGAATGTAATTCTTTTAAGGTTTGTTAGATATATTATAATTAATTATTGTTTTTAAATGTTACAGGGAACATATGAATTTTATTTTCATTGATCAAAAATGTGAAAGAAAATGTACATTAATATTTCTTTACTTAATTGTACCACTAATATTAAAATATTTAAAATTAAATTAATTCCTATCTAATTTTATATAATAAATTGCTGGTGCAAAATATGAATATAAATAAATTCCGGAAACAGCATATCTTACCAGGTAACACATTGATTCTATAAATTCATGTGTGAAATCATTTTGTAGATTTCATAATGAAAAATGTGAGGAGAAGAATGGAATAAATTACAGAATATGCGACCTCAGCTTGTCCTTTTTAATGCAGAGCAAAAATGAATAAACATTAGCTGAAACTTGTTAACACTTAACAATCGATAAAACAGGAATACATTTACAATTTTTGGTATAGTCCTGCTGACAGTGTTAAGAACGTTTTATTCAAGTAAGAAGAAGTTACTCTCAGCCAGGAACAAATTATTTTTAATTTTTTAAGCTTTCGTTCTTGTGGCTTCACTCATAAGCAGACATACTGCATATAAATTATTTTAGTTGTTTTTATAAGAAATTATCATCGCATTTGAAGGTCAAAAAAGAACCAATATTAATTCCTTACAGTCATATTATTATTATTGGCATTTTTAAATAGACTGAACATGCAAACACGGAATTATTTTATAGGATGATATTATTCGTTCTACTATTATAAAATGCAATAAATAACTGATATATAATAATACACGAAAAGAAAACAAATTCTCTTGTACTCATTTTTAATAGTCATAGTCGTGGTAAACTCGACGAGCTTATTTTATATTTTTTTCTTGAACAGATTAAAATCTAGAAAGCAATCGGCAGATAGTGGGTTCGAACCCCACGTCCGAACATTGGTTTCATCTACGCTCTCCGGCCACCATGCCAACACATTTGGTGGTCGTCACCCCTGTAGAAAAGCATTCGTCTCTAATTCAAGGGGTTAGGCTAGCCACCTGCGCTGGTCGCGGTTGAAGATGGCTTATTAAAATCGCACTCATTGTGTGGAAATAACAGGCTCTCAGCCTACATTAAGAAGAAGAAGAAGAAGATTAAAAGCTTAAGTCATTATGGTCATCATGGAAAATTGGTTCATTAAATACCTGGAACTTAGCTAAAAAACTTTAATTGTTTTAAAACAAGTAGCCAATTTCTGCCAAGGGTCACCATGTTAATGGTGGTCGCCTATTTGATATGTAAATAGTCTACGCACAATCAATAAAATTAGTCTGAATAATTAACCCCAAATTCACTCGTATCATCAATTTTCCACACCTGCAGTTGTAGAAATTTGTGTGAATCCAATTTGAAAGGAATCGGGTCATGACTAATTCAAGAAACCCTGACAGTTTCGGCGCCCTCTAACATAACCTATTGATTGTGTTTTCTCCTCAGACGGAGCTTCTAAATATTGTATTGCAGGCTATCGTTATAACGATTTAAGCCCCAAAACAAGCCTTGGGAGCTGAATGTACGATTCCTGAGAGACTAGTGGTGATATTGTGAGCTGATCGGTATCAGTGAACTAAACAAATGGTTCATAAGTAAATACCCTTTGGAAAATACGAACGTCACTTACTGAATATTTAATCATATTATTTATACATCTCGGTTTCGCTTAAATAATTCTAGGTTAGAGTGCCATTTCAATGCCGTGTAGGTGGAACAGAGGGTTTATAAGCAACGATGTTCGAAATGTCAAAAATAGTGTTAATTGTATGAATAATGTATATTGAAGAATGAATAATTTAGGAATATCTATGTCCGAACAGTAATCTATGTAGCAGATGAACTAGTATTACGTTTCTCTTAATTAGTTATGTTGTTATGCTTGTTTAGAACTATTAAATAAGCGCAAATAAGATACAGTATTTTCACTTGTTGAAAATGTATTATTAAAATATTAGACATTTTCGACACAAAAAAAGTATTTTAAACATTTCTTTAACTTCATTTTTTTCATATTTAAACGTCCTTTGTATTAATTCTGGATGCTAAAAAATCCATGCATGTTACAAGAAACCTTTGGCGTCTAATATAGTATCCATTAGCAATGTAGGTATGTGAGTTCGGTGAAAACAAATTAAATAATAAATATAGTTAAATGCCCATACAAAGAGTATTTATTATTTTACCTGACCCTAAAGTTAACTCGATATTCCAAATACACCATCCGTATTACGTTCGGATGCCACAATTTTTACTAATTTGCAATTTTTGCCGCAACCGCTCAATCAATCGAGATCAAACCAACATTATATGAAAGGTCTCTTGAAACTGCATTAGTTTTGTCAAGCCAGTAACCGCTTTGGCGTAAGAGGAACGTCGAAAAATGCAGTATCAGGATGATTTCTGCGTCAGTTTGTGTGGAATATTATTGCAAAGACTGATAAGCTTTTGGACGAAATTGGTAGCTTTTCTTTATATGTATTTTACGATTTGTATTCATTATGCTAGTAATAGCCGTTAAGCGGTCGCGTAACTATAGAACACGATGGTGTATGTAATGGTACAAAGTTAGGCTGCTGTGCCTACGGTCAAGAGTTCAAAACTGGGGAACCACACGTATTTTTTATTATTGAAAGATTTGGATTCAAATTTCGATCCATTGTCACCTTTATATGTAAAATGTCACCTTATAGGAGTTTTTTGCCCCCATACTTAGAACACCGTTTTAACAGATTATGAGGACTAAATTAATGTGTCTAAAGGAGCGGGCGTCCCAAAAAGCAAAAACCACTGCATCCCAACACTGTGCTGAAGTATCGATAACGCGCTTGCACCTTCTCATCTTATATTTATTATTGAATAGATGCTAACAAATATTGTTTTCCAATGTTTTAAGGCTGTAATAGTTTTATGCATAATGTCATCAACCCATAAAATTCAAAACATTCTAACCTCAGCGTAGCATTACAAGTTAATACAAATTGTATTAAAATCGCGGAGGTCGTGGAGGTCAAGGAGAAGGTTTTTTTAGATTTTCCCTGGGTAGCATCAATTAGCGATTTTCATCAAGTGGGCATGCTGTGCCATGGGCAAACAAAATAAGTGTTTGGTGAAACTGACTTTGATTAATTATTTCAAACAAATAAAGCCGAACGGTGACTGAACAGCTCAAGTAACACATTTCAAGGACTTAGAGGACGGATATTATACATATTGTCTAGTCTTCACTGTTATTTTTTCCTTTTGATTTTGAAACACATTTAATAGTAGCAATTAAATGTTCGTTGTTTTTGAAGTTATTAAAACCACTGGAGGTAGATATTTTAACATGCATACAAAGTTATAACCATATTGACTTTTAGTAATCGTTTTCTTTATGATTATTTAAAAGCACGGTTTGAACTTTCCCTTTTAAACATGTGCACTTTGTAAAACTTGGAAAGAACAAATTTGTTTCAGTTTCATCCACCAGAAATAAACTGATGAAAGTATCTGTTACTAGTTTTATTAAAAACTGCTACAACGTGCGATGTGTTCAATATATTAACTGCATTTTATTATCTACAATTCTACAACTCTACAACTACTTTGACCATTTTTTGTTAATTGTTATTTCTTTTAGTAACTAATATTCCATTGTTTAGTCTAAAACTATAATCGATATTTGTGACATTAGGCCTATAGCTAAGTATTTACGGACGAGCCCGTCAATGCGAGCCACGTGAATTTGCGAGCCATTAGCGGCTGTGTGTCGTTTGTATACTGAGCAAGAACAAGAACTATTTTGATTATTAAATAATTATCCCAAATTATTTGCTTTCAAAATGCTGTGAGTGTTATACTTTTAACAATAAAGTTCTGGTAACACTGTCAGCTGTCAATGTATTGCTGGTAACCACTGTCAGCTGTCAAATTCTATATCAGCAGGTTAACTTTTTTTTGTTATTTGATACAGACTGACGCAAAACCTAACCTGCTCATATTGAACGTCCTTAAGTGCTACCGGTCTGAGACCTCGGTAGGCGAGTGGCGATTGCCTCTGCAGCCGGAGTCACAGTGAAAATCATGGACCGCTTGAGTCGGAGCGGCTGAGAGTTCAACTCCCGGCACGGGCAGTCTAGATTTTAACTTGATTAAGGTTTAAGTTTAAGGCACGCCCGCGCCCCCTGAAATAATGCTTAAGCGGTTTCGGCGAGCAACAGTAGTCGTTAGAAAAAAGTGCTTCGGCCTAGGCCATAAAAACGTTCATACCGGACTCGTCTCGTTGCTAATCTGGTAGATAATTGCTACTAGACTAGAATACAAAAAAAGTATTTGCATATAGGTGGACAAAAACGTGTGACTTTATTTTACGTGACAAAGTTATAAAAATGTTTAAGGATATACAGAAAACACTTCCCTATTTAACCCAGTGGCGCAATAGGTAAAGTGTGACGCTTAAAATAAGCAAGTCCCCAGTTCGAATACGTGGATAGGCGTATTTATGCAATCCACTAGATCGATAATGAGCCGGGTGACCATTCGACACGACGTTTTGATACAATTCACGTCGCTCTCTCCTGAAGACTGGTCTTATGATGTAGGGTAACAAGACTACACATAAAACGTTATAGTCATTCCCTAAGTATCTGTGTTATTTATTGAACTTGGATACGCAAAATTTAAATTCCCTCAAGATAAAAATCAAATGGATTTAAATACACGTCATACAACAGATCCTCCTCATTCTAATCATTGGTCTGTATTACCCCACCAGCCATTAAATGAAAACTAAAGAAGATACATTAATATTATTATTTTAATGTACTCAGCCAACAGCTGTTAGGTCAATTATAAGCGTCGCTGTACATATTCGTATTTAAGGAAAGTAAATTCAGCTCAGTAATATATTTTCTGTAATCGCAGCTTTTATTTGAAACTAACAATTATTACAACCAAATATGGAAGCGTTTAGAACATTATAGGTATTATTTTCTCTTGACTGCACACGGGTTCTATAGCGATGCGGCACCTCAAGTAATTTTCAGGCAGCGAGGCAAAATGAAAGGGACGACAGAGCCATACTGGCACAAACTTGAAAAATCAAATCCCCATGAACATGTTTAATTCTGCGATGCAATATTGGTTTAATGCAATGTAGCAATATCGAAAAATTGCAGAAAACATTATTACAGATTATGGGGCTAAATGTTTGTTATATATCGACACCTACCGCCAATATTAACAAACATTGGAATTATATACAGGGTGCCCCTAAAATATATAGATATGGACTAACCACAGATTTCAAAACCAAAAAATATGAGGATTTAACTCAGCATATTTATCTATATACAAATTTGTTTCCGCTTCAAAGTTTTATATGTTGCTTGTAACAATCAAACGCTTAGGTCGACTTGGATGACGAAAAACAGGTTTTTACAATTCCGTCTGTCTGTCGGCGGTATAGCTCAACAACTATTTTTTGGAGAATGGCGACATTTTGCATGCATACAGAGCTGGGCAGTAATTAATTACTTTTTAATTAAATTACTAATTAAATTCCTTTTTGTGTATTTGCCTTGAAATTGAATTACTTTTCAAAATGCGGTAATTGTAATTGGGAATTACCATTTTTGTTAAAAAGTACTTGAAAATTCCTTTTTGAAAGTAATTAATTACTACATTCAATTACTCAATTACTTTTGTGTAATTAAATTACTCTAAAGTATTTAAATTACTTTACAAGTATTTGAATTACCTGTGGTAATTGAAATTACTCGAGGTAATTGAATTACTTTGTGGTATTTCAATTACTGAATTACTAACCTCGATTGGGTGCCAAATCTCCAGAACGCAAAAAATAAGATAAGTTACATATTAAGCAAACCGCAATAGGGTGTTCCCAGCGCAATAGAAGCCTAATTTATCTGGCAAGTCGAATATAGCAACTATCGCATTTTGTACGACGCGTCACGAGCAGTGTTGCCAGATTTGGGGACAAGTTCTTAATTCTAGAAGATTTGAAGAGGCTGTTAACAACAATCTTTAGTAAAATGTGATTAGCTACTTTTCTAGGGTTTTTACGTACAATTTGGAGGAAATATTATGGTTAACATTATTGAATCAATTTAATTCTGTTAAAGGTATCGAACTTTAATAGTGGTTTATTGTTTGTTTTTAACTCGGTAATCTGATCGCGGATACTATGCGTCAGATTTGCGCCTAAAAATTCCCTTATCATCGCTTCAGAAGGAATGATGTTTATGTCACGTATTTGCCATTATTAATCGCTGCGAATCCAAACCGCAATCTTTGCAATACTTAGCAAAGTCGACAAATAAAGTCCTGTTGACCGTCGATTAGGTTTGGATTTTGGACGCTTAATTTTATTCGTGTTTGGTTATTTTTTTAAGTAAAATTATCGGAAATACTACTCAAAAGGTTCTACTTTCTTCACAAAAAACATCTATTTTACAGATTTAGAGATCTTTTACGTTTCGCTAAGTCATTGTTAGCTTCATCAAAAACATTGATTTAAAATGTAGGACACAGGGACAATTACTATAACAATCTATAAAATATAGGTACATGTTGGTGTTTAGACTTGTAAAAAAATAAGTATCCTCAATTATGTCAGTTTACCTGTCTTTTGTTTTCAAAAAGTTTAAGTAGTTGGAATGGTAACATCTTTTGTTGTTGATACGATCTCGTTAGATAAAACATTCTTAGTTTTCATAGTTTGTAGCTGTTTTTGTATCTGCTGTACAAATTCTTATTTTAATCAGCGGTTTTCAACTAGGTTTATCAGTCACCTGTCAACTTTCAACAGTCCCTGATCAACACCAAATTGATATTTTGTTTTAAAATTTCAAGTTACCTAATACATTTTTATAGCGATTTGTATTACTAGGGAGGAAAATGTATCATTCCCTCCCGCGGATGTAGTTTAATTCTTCAGCGTTAGCGAGAACAGTACCTAATCAATTGTAATCATGCAAGGGAGGAATTTACGTTTTAGTCCAGACTTATACATTCAACACTTACATTTTATGATGTGACAATTTCTTGTATTCAGCTGCATTCAAAAAATTTTTTTTTAATTGATTTATTCGCATATTTACAATCTGTTGCTCATGAACAATAAGTAAATGGTATGACATTTAACTAACCTAACTAACTATATACAGACTTGCTTAGAACAATCCAGTGATCGTTCTTATCGTATAAATTATCTAACTAATTGTGTAATTTAGTAAATCAGCACGTCAGTCCTATGTAACTGTAGAGTGTAGACAAATGCATATTTAAAGAAACCTGATGGGCAGGTCCGAGGGCTTGAACCGCTTCAACCGTCGAGTGTCGTTGATGTGTGCTAGCTGAGTGGCTAGCTCATTAGGATGAACCGTAAGCCGAGTTCTGTATTTAACACTGTAATTTTTAATTACCTCGCTCACTGACTCAATGTTAAGATCCTTTTGTATTATGTGATTTGGCACATACCAGGGAACATTAACGATACACCTTAGCACTTTGTTCTGAAATCGTAGAAGGATTTCAATGTTAGAGGTACTGGCAGTACCCCATAATTGTACACCGTACGTCCAGATGGGTCGGAGAATAGATTTATAAAGTAAGAGTTTACTTTCTAGTTTCAGTTGAGATTGTCGGCCAAGTAGCCAGTACATCTGACTGAAGTTGATGCCAAGTTGTTTTCTCTTCGTAAATATGTGTTTACGCCATGTGAGCCGCTGGTCTAGATGCATGCCCAGATATTTAACTGCTTCAGATTGGGGAATCGGAATATTGTTAAGTTTTACCGGTGGACATGTACCTCTTCTCATTGTGAACGTGACATGCGATGATTTTGAGGTGTAAGCTTGAATTTTCCACTTTCTCATCCAATCCTCTATTAGGCGTAGGGTGTTTTGGAGGTTTTCAGTTGCGACATTCGGGTTGCTATCTGTAGCTAATATTGCTGTGTCATCAGCGTAGGTGGCTATGGTTGTTGCGTTCGTTGTTGGTAGATCAGCTGTGTATATTGTGTACAGGACTGGGCCAAGTACGCTGCCCTGGGGCACTCCAGAAGCAATGGGGTAGAGTTCCGTTAGCTCTTCGTTTAGTTTGACCATGAACCATCTGCCTTCCAGATAGGAGTTGAGGATTTCGTAGTAGTGATACGGTAATGTCATCTTCAGTTTATAGTTTAGGCCTTGATGCCACACCTTATCGAAGGCTTGCTTGATGTCCAGGAACACAGCGGAGCAATACTTTTTAGATTAAAAGCCATTGTTGATTGTGTGAACAATTCTATGTACTTGTTCCGTCGTGCCGTGGTGTCGTCTAAACCCAAATTGATTGTTGGGTATGATTCCTCTTTCCTCCAATACCGGGTTGAGTCTTTTCAATAGCAACTTTTCAAAAACTTTCGACAGCACCGGCAATAGGCTTATAGGCCGATACGATTCGACGCTAGTTAAATCTTTTCCCGGTTTTGGGATTAGTATTATTTCAGCTATGCTCCACTGCTTGGGAAAGTATTTCAGTCGGAGGATGGCATTGAATAGAAATGTCAATGCTTTTAGGCATTTTGTTGATATTTCTTGCAGTACTTTTCCAGTAATTAGATCCCAGCCTGGGGCCTTTTTTGGGTTTATTTCTTTTAGTATGGTTCTTTCGACTTCCAACATTGTGAATGGTTTAATAGGTAATTCCATTTGGAAAGGTGCGTCTAGTGAACTGTAGATTTCGCGTTCTTCGTCTAGGCTGAGCTGTGAGGGGAAAGGTGTAAACACTGTTTCTAGATGTTTGGCGAAAGCAATAGCTTTTTCCTTGTCAGTTCGCGTCCATCTTCCATTTTCATCTTTCACAGGTGGTGATGCCTGATGTGTTCTTTTCATTTTCCTGGTGGCTTTCCACAGTGAATAGTCTGTGGTTTCCGTCGCTGTGAGGCTGCGGAGATATTCCTGAATATTTTGATTTTTAATATTCAATAGTAGGTGTTTGAGATTTTGCGCAGCCATATTAAACTTTCTTTTATATTCCGTCGACCGTGTTAATTGCCAACGTTTACGTAACTTTCGTTTTTCTGCGATTTTTTCCTTCACTATGATTGGACAGGCTTCTTGAATTTGCACTTCATGTGCGTCAGGAGTTGCCTTCCAGGCTGCTTCTTGGATGGCATTTGTTATTTCATAGACTGCTGTATCGATGTCTTCTTGAAAGTTAAGCCGAATGTTCAACTTGACTAAGTCATCCAAACTCGCTTTAAACGCTTCCAATCAGTATGCCTGGAGTATAGTGTTGCTTGTCTATGTTTCTGTTGGATTCTTGAGTATATAGTTACTAGGACGGCTGAATGGTCTGAGGAGAGGTCTAATGATGATTGGATCTTGCATTGTTTCATGTTGATTCCTTTTGTTAGTGCAAAATCGATGGCATCAGGTATCTTTCGTGGGTCTGTTGGCCAATAAGTAGGCTCGCCCGTTGCAAGACATTGTAGATTAAAAGTTTTTATTGCAGTCAGTAGTTCCCTTCCTTTTGTGGTCGTAAGCCGTGATCCCCACAGCGCGCTTTTGGCGTTATAATCGCCGCCGGAGAGAAATCGGTTTCCTAGTGTTTGGAAATATTTTTCATAATGGCTCCTTTTATTATTGTGCTTGGGCGGACAGTATACGGCAGATATAACCAATGTGCCTATGTGATCCACTATAGCAATGTTTGTGGCTTGTAAGTGATCGCATTGATACTGTTTCAATTCATAGTGCTTAATGTTTTGTCGAATAATCACAGCAGTTCCCCCATGAGCCCTTTCACTAGGGTGCATTGTATAATATATGCAATAATTTGGTATTTTGATATGGGTTTTAGGTGAGATATGTGTTTCTGATATTAACATGACGTCAATTTTGTTTAATTTGAGAAATTATGAAATTTCCTGTGCATGTTGTCCCAGACCGTTGGCATTCCATATTGCTATTCGAAGAAGTTCAACCATTAGGCCAATTTGTTGACGACAGTGGTTAATAGATTTAGCATGGTGCTTATTTGCTCCATTAGTTTCTGCATCATCGTTTGGAGTTCAGAAAGTATATTTGTTTGTTGTGGTGTGTTATCAATGGGAGTGTTAGTATTTTGTTGTAAAGGATTACCTGTCGTTTGTTGAGCGTAGGACACTCCAGGTTGAACAAATCTAGTTTGGGTCGGGGTGATCTTTTGTCTCAATGCCAGGTAGAGCTTCTGCTGTAGTTGTTGATGAACCCAACACCCTCTGTAGTTAGCGGGGTGGTTCCCGTTGCAGTTTACGCACCTTACTGAGTCATTTTTTTCTTTCCTTGGACATTCGCTTGTTGCGTGATTTCCTATACATTTGACGCATCTGTATGGTTGATGACAATAGTTTTTTGTGTGACCGTATCTCTGGCACTTTGCACATTGCGGTATTTCTCTTTTCGCATGCGGTGCTTCAAATTGCACCACACAGTTTTGTAGAAGTTTAACATCGTATATTTCCTTATTATTGTCCTTTGTTTGCAGGTCAATAAAGAACATAGATAAGGGGGCTTTCGTAATTCGGTGCTTGATGTTCCATGTATTGATGACTTTATGTCCAAGTTGTTCTAATTCTTTTTTTAGAGATTCCAAGTCTAATGATGGGTGAAAATTTTAAGTACAACCCTGAAAGGCCTGTCTTGCTTGGGTTTATACGTATGAAATTTAGTGTTACGTTCTTGTAAGGCCTTGATGACTGCACTGTATTTTTCTCGAGTTTGCAGTTGAAATTTAATCTGGTCTTGGCTAATTGTTTTAAAATTGTAGTTGTCTTTTGCCAGGCTTTCGAGGAGCTTTATTAGCGGTTTGATGTTTGTTACGCGTGATACAAAGATCGGCGTTGGTTTTGGTTCGTTAGTGGTTTTTGTTGCAGGGTCATGTTCCATACCCTCATCTGTGGATAATTCTTCGTATCTATTAGTTGTTGTAATAGGATTACTTAACCAGTATTTTTTGTTGTTATTATTTGTTGTTTCTGGACTTTCTGGACTACGTAATCGTTTTTTATTGCCATATAGTACAGTTTGCCACCCATTGTCTTTTTGTAACGTCAGTGGCGGGAAGTTAGGATACAAATTTTGTTGTTGAGATTGCTGCTGATACTGCTGCAGCTGCTGATTTGGCCAGGGTTGGCTGCAGTATGCATTATTTGGCATATTCACTTGTTGCATTGGTTGTGTGTACGCCACTGGTTGTTGTATTTACGAATTAAAATCATAATTGGGAGGTATTTGTGTATATGGCAATTGCATATGTTGGTTAAATGCCATTGTTAATAAATATTGATTGGTTGATAATTGTAAATACAATAAAATTGGACAAAAATAGCAATGATAAATTTAAAGTTAGAGTTAGGTACTTGCTTATCAGTCCAGCTCCGTATCTTGGCCTTTCGGCCTTCACTTGTTTATAAACGACACTGATATGACGAGCGCTCAGAATCGTCCTTGCGCTTTGGAAATCAAATGCAGACTCCAAAAATATTTAAATATGAAAACCAGGAGGTTAGTTGATTTATTATTAATCACATTGCCTCCCGTCTCTAATGGCAACGGTAGTCAATGTATTATATAATCTCCCACTGCCATTGGAAACCGACCAGGGAACCAAACGTATATTTTCGGGAAACCCCTAACATGCGACAAAACATGTTACTTTCGTATATAGGGGTAAAATATATTTTCTAACTGAGCCAACAAAAAAATACTCAAGTTGCACCAAATGAATCACCACGTAGTGATCTACAAAATCTAAATGGAAATTTCATGTCAAACAATTAAAAAATCTAATGCTCCACCCTGTATACGTAGGTAAGTTACATATTTTCGTCATTCAGCTTCATGTTAGGCGTATGTAATAGTACATTGTTCTACAAGTTAAGAAAAATGAGAGTTTTTCAGCGTTTAATTTACGAGCGAGCGATGCAAAACGAGTGGATTAAGTTATTACGAACATGGTAAAAATTACTTTTATAACATATTCAGCGTGCTATTTTTTCTAATATAATTACAAAATGTAGCCAAAATGAAATTCGACATTTCTTCATATTCAAAAATTTTTTTTTTTAAATTGGCATGAAGAACCTCGAAATCGGCAGTGAAGAACGTCGAAATCGTCAAATAAAATATGAGAAATGGGCAGTGAAGTAATCCATTGTTTTACGACTTTTTGTAGGCGGGTGGACGATAGATAAACGTCAAACATAACCTACAAAAGTTGGTTAAAATGTTGTAATTTCGCGATTTAAAAAAACAATGTACCCCACGGCACTGGAACTTCTTTTTTATCCCTCATGTGGGGCATACGGGCCTCGGCAACTAAATCCTCAATCGTGATAAAAAGCTCAACTTCAGTGATAACATATGTGTAAACTAATATAAAAAAATATATACATTTGAACTTTCAAATCCGTATACCTTCTTACTGAAGGGACTTTGTACTAAGGTATATTAGGTTCAATCGGTTTATTATGATCCAAGGAATCTATGCCAAATCGGTGTCGCATTTTTTAGGACACCCTGTATAATTGTTATATTTGAATTTATTTATTTACTTACATCTTACTTAAAAAAAAACTAAAAACTTTTGGTTTTGGTGAACGGTGCAGGTAGCTACAAGATTTAATTATCAAAAATCCTTCAAAACTGAAAGAGTATGTAGGTTACTATAGCTAACAAAACAAAAATTAAGAATTTTTGGATTACAATTACGAATCGACACAACACTAATGATAGTTGCAACTTCCAAGAAGGTTCTACTAAATAAAACTACGTATATGACAATAATTTTTATTGAAAGTAATTGAAAAAGTAATTGGTAATTGAATTACTATTTCCTGTGAGTAATTGAATCTCTGGTAATTAAAATACTGCATTGGGCGGTAATTGGTAATTAGTATTTAATTGCTTTTTAAAAGTAATTTTGCCCAGCTCTGCATGCAGATTATATGTCTACCTGAAATGAAAAGGTCGGACAAATATATACAGGGTGAACAATTTTATTTATTTTTGTAACTCAGTAATAGATAAAAGTAATAATTTTCACATAGCTCAGACTTTATCATTAAAAAAATGGGACCCAACAGATACAGGGCAATTGTTGTACGAGACAAAAATAAGCAAAGAATAAGTGCGTTATGTTGACCTTATAGGCAGGGAGCCGCATAATAAATGCGCAAAAGCAAACGTGCAAATACACGGAAAATGCATATTTGCGCGAGGATGTGCTGCGCATTGCAGTCAGGAATCAGGGGCCATAAGTTCGATCATAGGATGTGCACTCGAAGATTAAGTTTATAAAATTTTACACTAGCTGATTGCAAAAAACCAGAAATGGATATTTTTCGAAGTTTTTTAAACAAAGAGTGCGGGGAATGTACGGTATAAATTTCAGCATCGAAGTATCTTGAAAACTATTGCACATAAATATATTTCCAGCGTATGAAATTTGTAAAGAAGAATGAAGAATTTTTTAGTAAAAAAATATCTGCATTGATTTATTGTTGTAAAAAATACGATTTATTTTCTGCTGGGTGATTTGGTTGATACCGGGCGGCATCAAAGTTAAATCCATAGCTGCATTGCAAAAATTTGAATAGTCCCGGTGGCTCCGGCGGCGAACGCTTGCTTTACCCGTGGTCTAACGCCGAACATTGAAATCGAATGCGCGGGCACGTTCGCAGGCGCTGAAGTTCGAATTCCATCAACGGTAATATTTTTTATTTGAAAATTGCTGTAATTTGCATTATCAACTGTTTCCTTCTATTTCTTCCATTGCCTTTTATTTTTACCCTTTTATTCCTTCGATTTTTAAAATTATTTAGTGTCACAACGCCCACTTGCGAGGGAAGTTCTAAGTAAAGCCCTTTACAGATTTTTTTAAACAGTTGTAATCTGATTGTTGTCTATCCCAGGAAAAATTACTATAGGCTTATTTTTAATTTCGGTCGCAATAGTCCGGTAGAACAACGTAAAAAATCGCCCTAACTTAGAACAAATTTCTATAAATGCGTTTTGGCGTCAAAATAAAGGTCTGGCTCTGCAGAAAAGCGTATACAAAATCCCCCATAATCTAAGCTAATTTATAGTCGCCATATTGGAAAATTAGCAAATATTTCCGTATTTTTTCTCAAACATGGGGCTATCTAAAAAAATTTAAATTGAAGAACAATAAATTCTACATAATTTGGATTCTTTATTTTACCATTATTTACAAAATCATTATTCTGCATGGTGAGCTGTTCTAAGAAGCATGTATCCACCCTTTCATGGAACGTTATATTTCGGCCGTCACTAATCGTCAACAGAACTTTCATCTTCACCATCTGTCTACAATTAAGTCCTCTTTATTATTATATTCTTCTCCGTGGCAGTTTCCACACGCAGCCACACATTGCAAACCATGTTTCTTGCACGTGAAGACCAAACTTGCACACGGGTGCATCATTCTTGTCTTACAATTACACCTGATGACTTTGATAATGTCATGTGGGGTTACAACATCGTCTGTCATAATTGGAATCTATGCTTTATTTTCTTCCATCCACAACTAATTGGGTTTAAATATTCAATCTTCCAAGCTGCTATATGATAATAAAACCGTAAGCTGTAAAAGAATGCTGCTCTTTTTGTTGGTGGATTTTTTTGGCAGAGGTCTCACAGTGGCTGCCGACCACATGTAGGCCTTGTATCAGAAAAAGGCCAAAGTGTAATTTTCATAGAAACTTTTTGCCCAAGCTGCCAATCTTCTCCCGATTCAAATTACTTGAGATTATACGTTTGCATATCTACTTTAAGTATGTTAATGTTGTATACGCCCTAAGAACACTTGGTTTTCTAAAACCAAAACCAGCAGATGTGTTGTGTGATGCACTTATTGCGTGAATGAATATGTTTTGTGCAACCTCCTCCCCAATGTGTTCATGGACGTGATGAATATTCAACACAAACTGCACCTTGTGTTTTGCTTTAGAAAACTGGAGGAAAACATTGGCCATAATATGTGGTTTTATATGATATCTAAGACATGATAAGAATGTCAGTGTTATGTGGTTGTGGTAAATATTACCAGTTTCTGTAAAAGTGACATTTGGAGATACAGTATTTAGTGCTTTTCTCTGGTGCTTATGATCTTTAGTTGAAGTCTCTCCATACCCATCGTACACAACTGTTGCTTTGTCCTTGCCATAATAATGTTGAATTCTTTGGAGGTAGTGCTTTATACATGTTTTGTACATACCTAGTTTATTCCATCGAACTCTATGCTGTAAATGTCATGTACGTATGTGGGCTAAGGTTTTCATTACAATGATTAAATATGCTATTATCAAAAAAATTACATCAACACCTAGGTCGCCATCGCCGCATCAGGAATAATGCGAACACATAATACCGGAAAAATGCTGCATCTTAGCAAAAAACTTAAACATCCAAATTCATATCGAATTTATTGTTTTTTAATGTAAGTGAATTGACGTTTTTTTTGTAGAATGCACCGTTTTTGAGAAAACTAGAGCAACCAAAACGCAGTAAATTAAATTGGATTAGGGGGCATTTTATATAAGTTTCATGCAGTGTCAGACCTTTAATTTGGCATAAAAAATGCTTTTGTAACCATTTGTTCCGAGTCACAATAGAATTCTTGACAATTCTGTCTCAGTTGTTAAACTTCTCTAATAAGAATAATGCAGAAATTTTGAAAAGCGAGCAGTTCAATTTCTTGCTTTAAATCTACCTCTGCATCCAGGAAAATGGTGGTAAAATTGAGCATTTACTGTAAGTAACAGTCTTCCGTATGAAATTGTCCTTTCATCATTTGTTTCATCATCACATCTAGGTTTCATTCACTTGTAGTCCACCAATATTATCTCATAAGATGACACTTACCAGTATGGAGTGTCATACCAAATATCATATAAAGCCATCTATTCGTTGTATTGTTATAAGCAATATTATTATTCTTAAAAGAACTTTGAACTAGACTGCTGGCTTAACTAAACAGATTTCACTATCGGTAAGTTGGACCAAGGTATATAATGGTTAATCCATGCCAACATATTTGAGAGACACTCTGTATATATTATAGCTTTAGTTTTAATTTGAAGTGTAATGCTTATTGTTATTACTATACTCGATGTGATCGTTTTACTGTTAATAAACTGTTACACCAGTGGGTGAAACCAAAACCGTATTTTGCAATGTATACAAATAACACATTGTGCTGGCATGAAGCCATCTATGACAATTAAGTAAACAGTAAATTTACAAGAATCGTAGATTCATCGGTTGATTAAACTGATAGATATGTAGAAAAGAGCTTAATTGAATATAGTAGTAAATGGCAAATTAAAATGATTCTCCATTAAAAAAGAATATTATAGTAGGTTAGTCACAAGCGAAATACTAGTTAATATATCAATTGAACTAGGTATTCGCTCGAATCGATTAATCCCATTTACAATAACAACTTTAAAGCAAACTTAATGTCTACAGAATTAAATTTAACGAGCATTCCAATAGTATCCTCGTTGTGTTCTTGTCTTTTGCTCGCTTCCATGCGTTTTGAGTCATTAGTTTAAGTAAAATATGATGCGAGAAAATTAAGTTAAATGAACTTCTACATATTATCTGCAAAACAATATCCATTCATTTTGGCAGCTCTAGTAGATAATTTATTAACATCCATCTTTGAATAATCATATTGGACGGTTTTGTGGTTTAATTCCTAAACTAGACGCTTTCAGATGTAATTTCTCATTTGGATCCAAGCCAAACGTGCCCCTAATTATTTTTATCTTTAGATTTCTGAAACAAACAGTTGTTTACTAGAAACGTTGGTGGCGCCACTTCAAGAATATTGTTGCCGAGGATTGAAAAAAGTGCACTTACTTGGTGTACTTCTCGAATTGCGTTTTAAATCCTCTTACAAAACAATACAATTCCAAATTAAGTTTAAACATTGTCTTGTTCCTAATAGATACATTTTGGGCAAATTATTTTAAGTTGCTTACGTAATAGTGGCACTTGGGAAATTATTTAAACCAGTGAGGGTCTTAAAGCAGGTAATTTATGCCTGATAAGGCGGAAATTTAATGTGACAATGGCGTGACACAAAGCCAACTAATTGTTTCCTAACAAGTTTCCTTTTTAATTTAAATATTTTTAAGGGGTCTGGCGATTGCTAAGAATGGTTCAAAATTATCACTTATAATACCATGAGTAGTCAAAGTTATGTCGACTATTTTTGTGGTGGTGTCACGAATGTCCATTGCGCTTGGCTACGATTAGGACGAGTGCGCTAGCACGAGTCCTAATCCCAAGCGCAATGGACATGAGTAGTGATACCACCGCAAAAATAATCTACTTAACTTTGACTAAGAATGGTATTCGAGGGACTATTTAATGAACCAAACTACCTTTTTCAAATTAGTTTTCAGTAAATCTAGCAACAAACTACGCAATTTCTATAGTAACAGACCACTAATGTCGACTTTTTCTAATAAAAATCGCATTTGTTAAAAATAGTCACTTGAATACCTTCTAGGAAGATATATCCACTGATATTTTTTTGATTGGTCAAGAAACGTCAGAATTCTGGATTTTCATTGGTCACTTTTTGACAGATGACAGGTGAATTGAATAGTCTATCCAATATTTGTAAATTTATTTAAACGTAAACATTATTACGCAGTGTCTAGTTTTAGAATAGTACAATGAAGAGCTTTCGAAAGTATGCTTTGCAAGCTTAACAGCTTAACACACGATAAAGGTGTAATTGTAAAATAAATTTCGTAATAGAAAAAGAAACTTATTTCCAATTACTTTTCAGTACCCTAAACTCAATCGAACGCAATACACCGAAGTGTTCTTTGTATTTTCGCATCCTGACACAAGGGAATGCAATTACAACGCCAAAGCTTCTCTGAATTGAAAGATTGGCGACATGTAATTTGGTGTACAGAAACTGTTTTTGCAGGAGATTATTGGATTTCTTCTTGAGTAATATTGATACGTAGAGAATAACACATTCGTACTTTACTAAATTGTTAACGAATTGTCAATTTCATGAAATATAGCAAATAGTGCACATAAATATTGTATTTTTGCTTCTGCTCTGCTATTATTAGCCCAAACATTTGTTAGAACGAAATGAACTTAATAATTGCGATATTATTTCCATGTTACTAAAATATTTGAACACGAATTAAAAAAATTGTGAATTATCAAATTATTATATTTTTTCGCATTTAATGGAACCCTTATTTTCAAAAATTCGTTTACTAGGCGAATCATATTATAAACGTTAGTTTGTAACATCAAGTCGCAAAAAATCAAAATTAAACAAAATTGTGAACATTAACAGAGTAACAAAGTGACATAGCATTAATTTCATACTAAAATACTAATAATAATTTTTGCCCAAAAGCGTTTTTAATCTCCAAAAACCATCAAACTGTTTCTCTCAGCTGAAATTTCTAAATTATGTTTTTATATTTTATGCAATTATTGTTAACGGAATATCGATAGACCAAGTTATGCGTTTTAATTAATACTGAAGTATCTAAATTATATGTGTGGTATAGTAGTAAATGAATTTCAATCATACTTTTATAATTGTACCTCTGGAGTTCCCCAAGGGTCTCTCACCTTGGGCCGCTGTTTTTCACAATATACGTTAATGACTCGCCTTGTCTCAGGCCATGTTTCTACATGGAATGAAGTGCCCGAACTTTACTTTTACATTAATGATGATAAATGTTTCAAAAATTTAAAATTTGTTTTGTATGCCGATGATGTGAAATCTATAGGAAAATGTTTAACCATAAAGATTGCAATATGATCTGGACATTTTGCATTCTTACTGCTATAATAACAAACTGTATCTTATTTTTTTTAAACCAATCATATTTAGTTATAGACTTGACAACCATTTCGTAAAATTTGTCACCGAAATACGTGACTTAGGAATAACATTTATGATATGATACTAAGCTATTGTTCAGAACACATATAAATGTTATATTCTGCAAAGCCCATAAAATACTAAGATTAATTATGAGAATTTCGAAACATTTTTCATCTATTAAAGTTTGCAATTCATTATATTATGCTTATGTGTACAGTGGCATTAAATTTGCATCAACAACTTGAAATCTCCCTATATCAAAAGGATAGTAAAAATTCAACAAAAATGTTTAAAATTTATTAATTTTAGATTCAATGGCTGATCCGTAAATTATCTTGAAAATTATAAGAACTGAAGATGCTGGCTTTGGAAAAGGCTAGAACTCTAAACGATATATAAAATTTTAAATAATATAACTGACTCCCCGAAGCTGTTGGCCTGTTTCGGATTCAACATTCCCGTATTAAGCAACGCTTAAAACGCTTTTTTTAGTCATATAATTCCGTATAATTCTTCGTTGTCTAGATTCATCGTATCTTCTAATAGTGTACTGCCAATTAATTACAATGTAGATTTTGTTCTCAACTCCCCTAATGTCTTCAAACGTAGCACAAGAGAGGTATTGTTTAGTTCGACTGACAATTAGCCATAATTTAGTTTCTCTTTTATTTTTATTGTAATTTGCTTATATAAGCATGTAATGGTAGTTTTCATGTATGTATGTATGTATTCATCATTGGCCTGCTGTGATAGGTGATAAGTTGGAATTATTTTGTTACTGTATATGATTACCGTTGATTTATCTTATATATTCTTAAGATTTTTACCCTAGTTATTTCTTTATGTTGTTTTTTCTTTGTAAAAAAGGACGTTTATTTGCGGTTCTAGTATTACTAATTTTTACTTCCTTTTACAACAAAGAAAGTATTGGATTCACCCCAAAAATTCGAAACTGAGTTTTCAACAGATTTTCACGTCTTAGAGGCCCCTGAACCCAAAAAACATGTTTTTGTTTATTGGTCTGTCTGTCAGTTTGTCTGTCTATCTGTCTGTCTGTCTGTATCTCAAAAACTTGAAACTTCATATATAAGTTTTGTGTACTATCTAGATGCGACAGCAAGCTTTTGAAGAAAATCGCATAACCGGAAGTATGGAGTTTCTCTTGTGTTTTTCAAGTTTTTTTTTTCAAAAACTTCTCTAACGATTCTTTTCAAACTTTACATTTTTATTACATATTTAATGTGTATTGATGTGATTTTCCAGTTGAATACCTCTAAAACAGGTTTCTTTTTTTATTAACTGCTATTTTAAATAGAACACCCAATATATTATTTTGGAGAACATTTGTCTCTTCAACCAACGCTCTATTGTGTACGGTTTCTGTAGAATTTGTAATTTTTGAAAATGTTTGACAAATGTTTAAAAACTAAAAATCAAATGTTTGGCTAATTATAAGATCACTGTAAAAGGAAGTTGTGTGCGTGTATCACACCAGATTGTTTAAGTGGAATTCACTGGAATTATTTCTGTTTTGTCCCAAGTATATGAAATAAATAACTAATCGAACGACACCTGACACAGGAAAAGAAACTCGTTTAAAATTCTATAAAGTAATTGTTCTAAATATTGTTTTAGATATAGTTTACTATCAACTATTAGCTTCATAAAGCATATACTACTTAAGTTTTTTCAGAAAATCAATTATGGTCGAACCTGTAATTCGTAGGTAGTTGGCTTTGACACCATCAACTGTTTTTACCTTTTGAAATATACCCACGGATCCACAATTAAATATAATAACAATGAGATAGCAGGAACAAAACAGAATGATTGATTAAGAAAAAGTTAAGCATACAAAAACATATCTTAGTAGGTTTGATGCTATTTTGATTATACCACGTCATACAAATAGTGTAGCATTATAACGTCAAATTCTACAGAAACAGATAAAATTTTTACATTAAAGTAATCAGTAATTGTTTAATGTTGTTTACAACATTTCAGCTTTTTAGTAATTGAATAGAAGTTGTAAAATTTTTAATTAATTTTTGATATTTATGACAAAACATAATAAAAAATGTACAAAGAGCCTAAACTGAAATATTGCAAGGAATAGGGAATACAGTACCTAACTCCGGGAGTGTATACTATATATCAATCTAATACTAAGAAACTCAAAAGTTGTTAGCCGATTTTCATTTGCTTTTGAATTACAGAGTCTTAAAAGTTTACATTTAAATGAATAGCAGTAGTACTTCCGTTATTCTCTTTTGGGACATATGCTAGCTTGAAAATTACAGCGGTTTTTTTTTAATTACACCTGTTTTACAGAGTTTTAAACTTTTACAATATATGTATTTGCAAAGGTGTCTTTAGTCTCTGAAAATTTTCAGGATCGTCTGCGAACAGCACCCGTTGTTCCGAGTTCATCTTGAAGTTCTTTTGTTTTTAGTCAGCAGTTATTATTTAGCGTATGCAATTTATACAATACGATCACAGTAAAAAAGATGACAAAAAAACACAAACCACAATACAATACAATATACATCTATATGTCAATGTCTAAATTACTTAGCCATTCAAATCGTCATTAAAATACGAGAAATCAGCAGTAAAGTAATAAATGGTTTTACGACTTATGTCGGGGGTGACAGATATGTGACAGAAAACGTCAACATAACCTGCAAGATTTGATTAAAACTTGATTTCACATTCGTGATAAAATGTTAATGTTCTGAGCTTTGGTATACAAATAACTATTATTCGAGATGAAGCATTCAAATTAATTAATAGTGACTAAAGTGCGTAAAGCTAGTCTTTAGTCACGAGTGGGGCAGAGTTAACGCGAGTGAGCGAGCGTTTTAAGCACCGAGAGTGACTAAAGATACTTTACGCATGTGTATCGCACAATATTTTATCTATGACAGAATCTAAAAAACGAAGTACATATTTTTAAAAAATTAAATGTAAATTACTATTACTAGCAAGCGGTCGTAATTTTGCGTTTTTTGTAAAACAAAGTAAAAATAATATTATATTACAAAATGTCATCAAGTACATTTAAAATAAGAATATACAGGGTGGTGCACGTAACTTGTCCAGTGCAGTACCTGAGTTATGCAACTAATTCAATTACATTTGACGTTTGTTGACTATCTGTCTATCAGTAAAGTAACCATGATTGCTAATACGATTTTTAATGTTTATCTATTCTTAGTAGCTATGATATATGTATTTGCCCTGTCTCCTTTTCTGTCTAATATTATTCTAGAGTGGATCATGAACAATGCAACCTTTCTCAGAATTTCATACTATTGTAACATTTCGCACCCCTTGCTAAGGGCGTTCTAAATTTTATACCTCGGTTAGCTCAAGTTGGAGAAATATGTTCACTCAACTCAAATATATAGGGTAAGGAAAACACCATATAATTACCATCAATATAATGTTGTTAGCTATAATTACAAAATAAGCAGTAATTCGAAGTAAAACTTGAATTGTACTTTATTTAAAATTAACATATTCTTCTGGAACTGTGTTTTTGGTCGTGCTAGTATAGGTTTTGGCCTGTAAGCCGGATGTCCCCAGAGCTATTTGTTTACAGTTTATTGTTCTGCAATTAGTCGTTAAATTTTGCAAGTTAAGGGGTTACCTGGGGTTGGTGGTGTCGCGTAGCTACTAGTGCAGAGGGTGCTGGTGCCTTACAGTGGTCAGGCGTTGATCCTGGAGCGACGATGCTTCGAAATTCTCTAGATATAAATTGTTTGCTTTTAGCCGGGAAAATGCATTTGACAGCTCGCCTGCAGTGAATTCGTGGAAGGCGGGCTCTGTCTTCCGGCACCAGGCAGTTGACTTTAAACGTCCAAAATGGGTTGCATACATTAACTACAGAAGCGGACAAGTTACGTGCACCATTCTGTATAAGTAACATCAAGGATTATAATGGTAGGTTCTGCCAGGTTATGCCGTGGTCGTCGATTTGAACTTGACGTTGCGTTGCTCATGCTGTCAGCTTCTTCAGAAGACTAAGTCTTTAAAAAACTTCTGAATAAGCTGACAGCTTGAACAGCGAAAAGTCAAGTCAAATCGACGACCACGGCATAACCCGGAAGAACCTGCCATTATGGACAACGGCCGTGAAAGCCTACATTCAACTAACATCAAGAATTGCCTGAATGTATGGTTTCTAAAACGTTTTTTGTAATTGCATGGTTACCATGAGATTGAGAGAGAAATATTTTGAAATATCCCTAGGGAGTTATGAGTAGCTTTTCATCTATGATGAAAATGAACAATATCATATTAGTAGTAAATAAAATATAATGGCTCTCGCCGAGAGTTAATAAAAATTACCTCCATTGGTTGGAAATTAGGTAACAGTTATTTTTCCTAAAACTAGGGTGCAAAAGCCGACTTTCTATACAGTAAGTAGAAATGTAAAATTTATATAGATGTTACATCTATTATAAATGAACACTCCAACAATATCACCTATAGTTTTTGTTTAGGTTTGGCATTATAAAATTCTTGGTGCCAAATTGGCATTGGCCTCGACAAAGTCATCCGACTTTATCGAAGTTAAACAACTACTCTCGAAGCGCAGCTCGAATCTAATAAATTTAACTAAAGCTGATATTATTAAATGGGGGTATAGCACTGGTATTTGCAGCGCAATTATAATTCTCGTCTCGCAAACAATAAACAGCCTCTATTTAGCAACAGAGCGAGAGCCTGCCAGCGGATAGATTTAATATTAATCATTTATTTCCACAATCCTGGAACGCTGCCAACGGGGCATGTTGAATTTTAATCATTAGTGGATGTCGCTAATGTCACATCTGTAGCGTCTATCAAAAATTTATGGCATGGCCTATTTCGGCTGCATAGATAATTTTGCCAGGTAGCTTTTAAACGGGCCTTGTTTCCAGTAATAGGTTGCCTTACAGTTAAACTAAAAGAATGTAACTGTAGCTACCAACTGTAAAATAAAACCACCATTTACATGCAAATGCCATTATATAAATTGTTCAAGAAAAGCTTTCGGACGTAAACACTGCGTCTGGTGTAATATAATCAGGCTCAGCGGAAGCGACAGTTGCTACGATTTTCCAAAAGCGTGTCAAGGAAACCCAATAAAATATTAAACAACTCCACTTAGGAGAAGCAGAAAGCTCTGTCGCGCCCATTCTTTTGATAAACGGCCGTGCTTGATTTGCAGGATTTATGTGCAGTATACGTCTTTATAATGCCAAACGCCATTTTCAAATAACAAACTGAGCTAGACCAGGACACTTAGAATACAAACATAGACATACACAGATAAAACAGTTTATACTATTAGTACATCACCAACACAGACAGAAAACATTTAAGATACGTTACAAATATATTTAAACCTAAAATCATAAGTAGAGGATCTAGCTTAATTTTTAAGGTAATTAAATTTAAAACTGCATCTATCAATCCGCAAAATTATTTTGAAGAGGACACATAAAAATTAATTTTAGAATTATCAATTACTACTGGTGCACCAATGGAAATGTGACTGCATTAAAGGTATATAAAATACGAACACATACAATAGACACTCAGTAAGCATTTCAATAACGAAAGCTAAAAATGGATTTTGGCATACACTGGCGTTGACATAAACAAAAGCAGAGACAAGGCTTAACAATACAAGGACAAGGATAAGAAATTACGCCAACCGAATACGAATGGTACGAGAAATATTACAAGAAAAACTTTCAATTTAAATAAAAATGTAATATACTGAAACTACTATACTCCACAATCTATAGAAATATCAAATTATATTTTAGTATTATGTAAGGCTGGTTCAAATGAAAACCTCCATTGGCATTAAAACATGACTTCAATTTTATTTCTAAGTTGTCCCTTTCTTGAAAGGTTTAGCGACGTGCGGACGGGCATTATCGAGTATGGCGACATAAGTTAACTTTTCTTGCTTATTCTTTATTGCCGTCTTTATTTTTTTAGTGTTACTGAATATCGTTCAGCGTTAATACTAATGTTAGGCTCCTTAAACTCTAATAGAACTGCATCTTCAGAATCACAGAGAACGGTTAAGGTCATTATCATATTTGCCTTTCGTCGTCGACCACTATCTACGCAGGTTTTTGTGATTTTCTGTCAACATATGTGCAAGCCATTCGGCTCAAACTTTACCATAGCCGAACAACTCCAATGCTAATATTTATTAGGCTCGCAATATCTCTTACTTGAATGCCTCTATCTTCAAACAAAATGTTTTCTACGCACGTAACAGTGATTGCAATTTTCAGAACATGCGCTTGTCCAGAACGTGGCATGTCTTTTATGCAATTCCATAACTGCCGTCTTTGAATAGCAAGCTTCTCAGTGACCACCAGCGTTGCGTATTTTAGAAAATCATTAACTCTGGCAAACCCTTACGGTATACTTACTTAGAGCAATATTTAGACATAGACAATACATTAAAACTTGCTAGTTTTGGAAAGCTCTGTTAAATTACTGTATAACTTTATTTATTTCTATAACATACATATTCTCCAAAATTTTAGATTTAAATAACTATAAACGACTATTTCAGAAACAGACAATAGAAATGAAGACAGCCTTAAAAAGATTTGTCACGGATCAAATCCAATGAAGTACTTATCGCCTGCCCGCAAACCAGAATCAACAAACTAAGAACTGTAAACTGTTGCAACAGCAACCGATCATTTATTAATTAAATAATGGCATAAAATCTCATCATTTTTATTCAATTGCAAAAAGCGCCAAACCAAATATAATATACATACAGAAAATGAGCAATATCGCTCTGAATACCAAGTAACCTCAAGATAAGGTAGAAGCCAGAAAAGTTCTAAAGCTTCTATATACATCGAAAATCTTGAAATGCTAGGTAAACATAATAATTATAAGCCGACCCTGCAAAAATCCTTTTATGTGTCTAATTAAGGTATCTTGAAATGAAAAACAATTTTGGAAATAACACAAAACAAGATATACTCCATCAATAATATAGAGATATTTTGTTGCTTGTTGTGCTATGAAAAAGCTGTGCCTCTCATTGTTAAAATTCAAGAAAATTGTTTTCTACATTTTAAAATCCTTTTCATCACAATAAATTGAACAGAAAATAAATTATCCAATCATGTCAACGCGTTTGTTACGGTTTTCGTGTGCTCATTAATTTTCAAGGGCTTCTGCCAATCCTATTAGCTATCATATTTAATATTCCTAAAATAACAACCAGATCTCGACGAATATTTTTAAAAATATATATTTCTTGAGTAAGCTTCGTCTACATTTTAACCTTCTTAACGTTGCCGTATACATTTAATTATATTTTTCTCGCTGCTGATAATGTAAATCAGTGATACAGCCTTAGTAACAAAACGTATAAGTCGGTGATTATATTTGTTTGCTGCACTTTCTTGACAACGGAACTTAACATTATTATTATGTTCCTAGGATAATAAAATTAGCAAAGCAAGATGCAGATTTAGACGTTTTGTTTATAAATTGCAAGTGTTTATGTGACATGTGACACGCACAGGTAACACGACTCACGAAAACTAATCCTGGTGACAGGTGACAAACCAAACGATTTTTTTAAGAATCTAGGAAAATTTCGGGAAGCAGCGGGAAAAATATAATAAGACTAGCTGTTACCCGCTGTTACTTTGTACGCGCGAGGTTTGTTATTTGTTATTTGTGACTAATTATTTCCTGTCATATCATCTCATCCCATCCCCATCCCCGTCCCCGTCCCTTTCCCCGTTCCTTTTCCCGTCCCCGTCCCGTCCTGTCCCGTCCCGTCCCCTCCCCTCCCCTCCCATCCCATCCCATCTCTTCCCGTCCAGTCCCGTGCCGTCCTGTCGCGTCCCCTTCTTTCCCGTCCCGTCTCTCCCCGTCCCCCCTTCCAACCCATCGCTTCCTTTCCCGTCCCGTCCCGTCCCGTTCCCTCCCCTCTCATCCCATCCCATCCCTTCCCGTCCAGTCCCGTCCCGTCGCGTCCCTTCCCTGCCCGTCCCTTCCCCTCATCTCCTATTTTCACCTTCAGGGGACAAATTTCCAAAAACTTTGAATGACTTAGTTCAAAATTTGATCTTACAAAATTCCAACCTTTTTTTACCCCTTTAGAGGTTGAATTTTCAAAAATCCTTTCTTAGCGGATGCCTACTCCCTATTAGAAATCTGCTTGCCAAATTTCAAATGCCATTTTCGCAATAAACGCCCCAAAAAACCTCAATAACGACACCCTAATCGATTTTTAGGCTTATTTACCCCATTTTACCCCCTAAGGGGTTGATTTTCGGAAAATCACGAAATACGTGTTTGCTTATTTGTTTTTAGGAGTACTCCTACGAAGTTTCAAGTCGAAATGTCTATTTAATATTATTTTTCCATACAAAATTGGAAACCCCATTTTACCCCTTTAGGGGTTGAATTTCGAAATATCCTTCCTTATTCCTTGTATATATCATAAAGGGAACCTCTATACAAAATTTCAGCTTTCTAAGTCCAAGGGTTTGGGCTGGGCGTTGATGAGTGGGTGAATGAGTGAGTCAGGACTTTTAGAAATATATATAAGAAGATAACTCGGAATGTATCGCCTATTAACATTATCGGCAGGCAACAAGCCGCGACTTCGTCTTGGCTTGTATCGAGAGATCCAAAAAAAACTGTTCCTCAGCGGGCTGTGGAAATTCAACGTATGAATAATATGTTGGTGACACTGTACGTCATTGTCAAATTCGAGGTTATCAGGTTAGGTTTTCCGTCAGTTTTGACACAAAATGACGCAAATCCTAACCTGCTAACCTCGAATTTGACATTGACGTACAGTGTCACCAACATATTATTCATACGTTGAATTTCCACAGCCCGCTGAGGAACAGTTTTTTTTTATCTCTCGACACTTGCCTACCACAAATGTTAATAGGTCCTTACATTCCTTGTTACTTAAATAGCTATTAGGAAAAAGTGCAATATCTATCGTAACTAATGTTTACAGCATAATATTTTCTTGCATTTTTAACATAAATTTATAACAATTATAAATTCATGCTTTTCTATGTGTGAATACATACACATATGCTTCCAATTGAAGTTACAAATGTTCTTCTTTCAAAATGTATGACACATTGCCGGTTGATAATGTTATGATTTATAAAGGTTAAGTTCTCTTTATTTTAATATTTTGTGACACTTCTTCTTGCCGAAATTACCTAACATTTATAAGAACAATTATACTTTATTGTCTATCCTTTATTGAGCACAGTTTGTATATACAGGGTGATTTTTAACTTGATTCTTTCCGTTTACGAGGATATAAAGCTTAATAAAATAAGCATTTTTTTCATTTATCGCTGTTGCGAAATATCAAAACTAGGAGGTACAGTGTGTTAAAGTTTCAAATTAAGAACTAAAATTACTTAACCAAAATTAAACTAAACTTAATCTAACTTAAATGATATGTTCAAAATGATCATCATTCGCTTCTACACATACTTTCCGCGTATAAGAGCGATGTGATAACGGCATTTTGACGACATTCTCAGTAAATAATAAGCATATTCAGTAATTCATAATTTTCATAAACATGAACCATTATTGTAGCAATAACATTAATAAAATTACATTGGAAAACTAGTTGATAGGTCATTGCTTGGCAACAGAGATAAACAAAAATAAAATTGTCCAGCCGCTTTTGCGGCTTTGCGACTTTAATACCCTGTACCTCCGCTAGTTTTAATATTTCGGAAAAGTGATAAATGAAAAACGTGCTTATATTTTTAGCTTTATTTCCTGGTAAACGGAAAGAATCAACTTAAAAATCACTCTGTATAACAAGCTGATTTTTCTAAATTCACACCTAACTAATTCTCTAAAATCATTGCGTATAGTGCGATACATAAGTATTTTGGTTCTGCCAATATTAAAATTGAATGTCGGCTTACACCCCGTTGTCTTTTTGGATCAACACTCAGCATGTTTTGACTTTATGTTCCTTACACCTTGTGAACTCAAACCAGGATTTTTTTAATAATTATATTCGTAGGCGGCTTGTCAGCCCTTGTAAGCCACCCATCTTGGACTATGATGATGCAAGTTGCAACGTTTTGCGAAACGTTAGTCTACGTAGTTGGAACTTATATTGCTTCTCTTCGGTTAAAGTCTCACACCAACATTTCATTCACTCTCAACCGTTTTGGTTTTTGTTTATCTGATTAGCATTTGTTTTTCATACTTTTTCGAAAGATGCAATTTCCTACTTGCCGCGACTCGCCAATTGTATAAGGGAGTGAATTTCGAACAACTTTTGTATTTACCCCAAAAACTTGAATCGTTCTGCCAAAATCGGGAAAAATCGAAAGCCGCCGTTTACTCTATGGGACGTTTTTTCTATGTAAAGATTTTAAATAATTCTTTGTTTTAGTGGTCGGTCGATATAACCTTAAAAATGGAGAATAACTAACATTTTCGACATATCCACTGTCGGGTTGAACTATAGCGTGAACTCGTAAAGGGAAATCGTAGGACTAGTATTGACAGAGCATCGAAAATAGTATATTATTTTACTAGTTTAATGAGAGGGCCTATTGTAGCACTAGTGAATTTGGAACGAATGCTACAATGCCTCTTATTAAACGAGTATAATATACTATTTTATCTACTTTGCATAAAAAAATACTCAAAAACTTTGAATTTTGACATTTCATAAATGTGAAAATCTGTCAGTTGGCTGAGACAAGGTAGACTTCAATGTTTTTTATATGAAAATAACAATGCAAACACAGTGCTATAATGGACTTCATTGTAGCACTGTTTTCGGTGTTATAATAACTATATGTATTGTGATATCAAAGTAGATAAACAATTTTGTAATACAAAGTTTAAGAATCGTCCTTAAACCCAGACAAAACTACTTTACTAAGTCTGCCAAAGAACCAACGATCATGACGATGCATCGTCGTTCTCCACGGATTAGATGGGAAACTATTTATAAAAATCTGGTGTGATACACGCACACAACTTCCTTTTGCAATGATCTTATAATTAGTCAAAAATTTTATTTTAAATTTTTAAGCATTTGTCAAAAATTTTCAAAAATTACAAATTTTACAAAAACGGTACAAAATAGAGTGTTAGTTCAAGAGACAAATTTTCTCTAGAATTTTAAGCTGAATTCAAAAATGTAATAATATACCGGGTGTTATATTTAAAATAGGAGTTAATAAAAAAATAGAAAAAAAAACAAAAGAAACCCATCAATACACATTAAAAATGTAATAAAAATGTAAAGTTTAAAAATATCGTTAGAGCCGTTTTGAAAAAATAAAAAAAAACTGAAAAATCACTAGAGTAAACACCTACTTTCGGTTATGCGATTTTCTTCAAAAGCTTGCTGTCGCATCTACATAGTACACAAAACTTATATATGAAGTTTCAACGCCATACCTCTCCGTTTTTGAGATATTCTGTTCACAGACAGACACACAGACACACAGACAGACAGACCAATAAAAAAAAAATGTTTTTTTGGGATCAGGGGACTCTAAAACGTGAAGATCTGTTGAAAACTCAATTTCAATTTTTGGGGTGAATCCAATACTTCCTTTATTGTAAAAGGAAGTAAAAAGTAAGTGCGGATTTTCTTAGTGTGACATGGCAGACCGAATTCTTTAAGATCTATTACTATCGCCCCTATCTT